>PVKP010021003.1:0-39790 GCA_004027715.1 Plecturocebus donacophilus
CGTGGTACAGTCATCGAGATATTTGACAAGTTACTGTGTCATAATGGACTTCCAGGGAAGACCCGTAATTACTGTGTGGCCAGCAAACTTCTCTTTGAGTTGTTTTTAAAGGGATAGGGTGGTTTTGGAATGAGAATTGCTTTCCTTTCTGATAGATAAATTATAAAGTCATGTGTCTCTGGAAAACTTTTTGTGTTCATTAGTTGTGCTGGGCTTTTGGGTGATTTCAAGAGGCCCAGAGTAGACAGCATAATATTAATATAATCTACAGTGTCAGAAACATCCTAAATTATTAGGAATGGCATTTAAAATGGTGTAGTTTTTCTTTATTATATAAACAGTTCTTTATCGATGAAGCTATTTTCTCCTCATTTTGGAATTAAGGGTCACTTGTAGCAGTACATCTAGCACTACATTTGGGGTAAAATTAAGAGATTGAGAGGGAGAGGGCTGTGTGTGCGTGTGTGTGTGTGTGTGTGTGTGTGTGTGTGTGCGCGCGTGTGTGTGTGTCCAGCATAGTCTCCCCCATTATTCACATCACAATTTAGTGAATAATTTTTTACTATTGATGAACCACATTGACACATCATCATCACCCAAAATCCATAGTTTACATTAGGGTTCACTCCTGATGTTGTATATTGTATGGGTTTGCACAAATGTATAATGACATGTATCCACCATTATGGTATGACGCAGAGTATTTTCACTGCCCTGAGAATCCTCTGTATTGTGCCTATTCATCCCTCCCCCTCCTACCAACCCTTGGCAACCACTGGGCTTTTAACTAGCTCCATTGTTTTGCGTTTTCCAGAATGTCATCGAGTTGGCATCATGTAGTATGTAACTTGTTCAGATCAGCTTTTTTCACTCAGTGACTTTCATTTAAGGTTCCTTCATGTCTTTTCATGACTTGATAGCTCATTTCTTTTTAATGCTAAATGATATACCAGCAACTGGATGTACCCCAATGTATTTACCCATTTGCCCACTGAAAGAAATCTTGGTTGTTTCCAAGTTTTGAAAATTCTGAATAGAGCTGCTGTAAGCATCCAGGTGCAGGTTGTTGTGTGGATATCAGTTTTTAGTTCCTTTTGGTAAATATTGATGGTTATTATACTACTTTTAATTCTCTGTATAGCACTTACCTGATATTTTCTTATTTTCTTGATATCTTTCCAACAGAATGCTCTAAGCCATGAGAACAGGGATTTGCTCAGTTTATTTCTGCACCCCTTGTTCATAGAACAGTGTTTTGAATATACTTTAATAAGGGCTTAATATATGTTTGATGAATTAATCTATGAGGCTGTATTTTACTTTCATTAAGAAAAAAGTGGTACATGAAAGAGCATAGTGGAAACACACAGACAATAGGAAATGATTCTTTCAGTTTACACAAATGTTCTTCCATTTTTAGTTAATTAACTTTTGAGTCCTTTTTGTGCATAAGAATATTTGAAGGAAATTTGAGAGGAAATAATTACTTTATATCTTACTTTATTCCTTTTTATTTTTTATTTCAATAGGTTTTGGGGGAGCAGGTGGTGTTTTGTTACATGAATAAATTCTTCAGTGATTTCTGAGATTTCAGTGCACCCATCACCAAGCAGTATATACTGCACCCTATGTGTAGTTTTTGTCCCTCAGCCCCCTCCCAAGCTTTCCCAAGTCCCCAAAGTCCACTGTATATAATTTTTATGCCTTTGTATATCCTGCTTTTTTCCTAAAAGAAATTGAGGTAGTTTAACAATGAAAAATTAAAAGACTAAATACAGAGTGGGGTCTTACTCCATGCCAGGCAGAGGCATTCATTATTACATTTGACTGTCACTAAAATCTAAAGGATTATATTTAATTCCATTTTCAGATGAGGAAAGGAAATTAAGGCACAGAAATTAAGCCATTTGTTTAAAGCTAAACAGTGATAAGTGGTAGAGGCAGGCTTGGGATCGGGGCCATCTGACTTCAGATCCAGGGCTGACTTACTTAACCATGATGCTCTCCAGCCTTCATTATGTGGGTGGGTGTATTAGTACATTCTTGCGTTGCTATCAAAAAATATCTGAGACTGATTACACTAAATTCTCAGCAATCACCACTAAAGAACTTAACCATGTAAGCAAAGCCACCTGTGCCCTGAAAACTATTGAAAGAAAAAAAAATTTTAATGAAAGGAATGAAGGATTTAGAAAATCATCATTTGACAACTATTATATCAATCATTCATTAAGGCAAGAAAAATCAAATATTTCTTGAAAACAAGAAATACCAAAGAGTAGGTAATTTTTAAAGAAAAGAGGTTTAATTGGCGCACAGTTCTGCAAGCTGTACAGGAAGCATGGTGCTGGCATTTGCCTGGCTTCTGGGGAGGCCTCAGAAAACTTACATTTATGCCAGAAGGCGAAGGAAGAGCACACAGTCACATGGCCAGAGCAAGAACAAGAGAGCAAAGGCAGGGGCATGCTACACAGTTTTAAACAACTAGATTTTGAAAGAACTCATTGTCACAAGAACAGCACCGAAGGGATGGTGCTAAACCGTTTATGAAGGATCCACCCCGTGATCCAATCACCTCCCACCAGGCCCCACCTCTAACACTGGGGATTATAATTGAACGTAAGATTTGAGTAGGGACATGGATCCAAACTATATAAGAGAGTTAAAAAAAAGATGGAAGGAGAATAAATTAGTAAAATGAAGGCCCATAGTATTGGCAGAGAGAAAAGATAGAAGAATAGGGAGGGACAGTTAAATACTATGAGACAGGTTGAGATGAGGTGACCTGGAGTTCAGAGGGCCATCATAGGCATGCCTGGAAGAATGGGGCCTTCCAGGATAGGTGGGGTTGGGATGGGCAGAAGGGTCAGGGCAGCATGCTCACTGGAAATGAAAGGTATGAAATCCTGGGGATTTCACTTCAGTGTCTTCAGGAAGACAGAGGAGCAGGATATACTTCTAGGCAAATGTGCTGCTAGAATTTGTGCGTTAAAGAGGAAGGAAGATGATCCTGTGTCCCTGGAAGGCCACATAAAGGATAGACAAAGTGGTGAGTTAGCGTATAGCACAGGTAACATTTCTCTGTGCACTTACAAGCTAGTGCTTATACCACTTTCTATCCCAGAAAAAATCAGATACACCATGGAGGTAGATTAAGATCCTAGAAGATGAGTTCTCTGTTGATCTTCTAAACAGATGGTAGGTAGCATCCAGTTCCAGAGAATGAAAGAACTGATATTACCTTGCCAAATTAGAGTGAACTGTCTTTGGGAAAAAATACCTCTGTTTTTTTTTCTCTTTTAAGTTTTTTTTCTGCAGTGTAGAGGGAAGACTTTTCTGAGGTAGAGAGGGCTTTAATTTATAAAATGGAGTCTTTCAAATGAGTGCTTGCTACAACCTTCTATTTTATTTCTTTGAATCCTGTTGCCAGCTTGGAGAACTTGAGGAGGGTCATTGTAACTTTGGTCAAATAATGTAGCCTTCTGAACACAATATCCTCTTCTGTAAAATGAGGGTACTGATGAGGTGCTGCCGAATTCCCTGTGCTGTTTTGAGAAAGTTGAGGAAACCTCCTGGCACTTATTAGATATTCAATAAATACTTCTTCAGTGAACAAAGAATACTGAGTAATAAGAGTGATATTGATTTTAGGAATCTCTGAGTAATTGACTAATTTATTAATTTATTAAGCACTTATTAAGTGTCATAAGTGCTGTGCACGTGTCAATATATTTTATTTCATTTAGCAATGTTAAGAATCCCCTAAGATAGGCAGGTACCGTTTTTATTCTCATTTTACAGTTTAGTAGCAGAGGCAGCCAGGATTGGAGTCCAGGTCTAATTGAATCTTAGAGGCCTTACACTTCCACTAGAGCTTCAGGAGGTGGATGGACATCCAGACCAGTGTCTCTGGTCTTCATCTTCAGGCATATTGAGCCAGATCCATGCTTTTCTAATATCTAGGTTATTTTGGTACTCTTAAAAATTCCAGAGCAGTAGTGTACTGAGAAAGAAAGAGACTGTACCTCAAGGAAAGCCAATCTCAAGAGCAACCTTCCTGCTATAACTGCGACTGTCTCCTAGACTGGTCTTTGTAAAATGCAGACCTGATTGTGTTACTCCCCTGCTCAGAACTCTTCCAGGGACTCTTGTCTTCTAAGCCCTCCATGAGCTGGCCTCTGCCTTCATGTCCAGCTTCCCCTCCTGTCCTGCTTTCCACTTCAGGAATCACAGCCTGGCAATCATAAACTATCATTCTCCAAATGAACCATTCTCTCGCCAGTCTTCACGCCTTTATTTGGAATTGCCTTCCATTCACAGCGTCCTCTCCATCCTCAGATGGAGGTACTCCTTCCCCCATCCATGCAGAGACCCTTGTGCTTACTTGTGTTTGTTTAGGCTCTTCTCTTCCTACTAGGCTGTGAGCTCTCTGAAGGAAAGAAAGGATCAGGTCTTGTCATCTTACTACCATCTGTGCCTAACACAGTGCCTGAGGCACATCAGATGTTTGTTGAATGAAGGAAGAAGAGCAAATAATCTAAAAGAAGTCATAATATCCATGGTCCTTGAACATGGTCATTTCTTCTAAGTACTCAGTGGATACTCATATATAACTTTTTAAGACTTCCTTGTGGAGTTAGGTGTGAGGAGATGTCATGGAGTCAGTCAGTCAATGCACTGGGCTGTCTTGTTTTCTGCAGAGGCTTTGCTGTGGGGGATTCAGCGCTGATCACAGTGGCAGGGTTTGCCGGGAGTTAAGAGGGAAGCAGAGATGGGCTTGACTCCTGGGTCTTCCTGACCCTCCCGTTCACTGTACGATCAGGGTATTTACCTGTTAAAGTCTCCGTTTCCTCATCTATAAAACGAGGATGATGGTTTCTGCCTCATAGGCCGATTGCAAGGAATTAATGAGATATTCATTGGGAATGGTACCTGGTACATTCAAATGCACTGTACTGTTAATTAAAACACAAAGGGTCCTACCATGGCCGTTTTTATCCTTATGTGTTCCTAAGCAACCACAATTAATAAATTGATAAATGCTACTGTTTTTGCATTAAGGCGTTCTGTTAGGAAGTGAGAAATTTCATATTTAATGTGAGTTAGTATAATACCTGATGTCCCTTTGTACCTGAGATTGCTTCAGTAACATCTATGTGGTAGGAGTTTGAGGACAGTAAAATATCTGCAAATAGGTACCTGCCATGGTAAAGTTTGTAAACAATGTTGGATTTTATGGGACCACTGAAAGTTGGTGAGGGAGGGAGGCAGAGAGATAGAAGAGAGAGGAGGAAACAGTAAGGGGCAAGAAAAGACAAGGCCAGAAACATGAGCTCCTTCCTTTTAAAACCATGGCTGCTTCTGCCTAACGTGGACGGGATGGAGAAAGAAATCCCCAGGTGTGCTCTCCTTTCTTTCTGCAGGGCTGTAGGGAAAGAATGGGCTCCCCAGAAATGAGGCTGTGCCGTTATCGGGATGTGAGTCGTGTGAAACCTTCCCCTCACCCGCCCCCGGGTTTATAATGTGTCACCAAGAAACATATCCAAGGTGCTTCTTTGGCCCTCAGCTCTTCATCTGGATCAGATGAATTGTTACTTGTCAGCACCAAAGTTGAAATCCTTTTCTGCCTCCCTCTCCCCTCCTGCTTTTTACAAGTGTTTCCAGATTGCCGTTCCTGGTGGGGTGAATCTTTCTCTCGCTTCCTCATTTTTGTTTATCTGTTTATTTTCCATCCTTCCCGTGCTTTTCCTGTTTCAACTAAGCTCCATGTTGCTTTGTTTTCCCAGCTCTTTCTCCACCTGTCCCCATCATCAGTCCCCAGCCCACTGCTGTTGTTTTCACTTCCCTCCCCACCGAGCCCTCTTCCTTACCTCCTTTTCTTTCCCTCCTTCTGTAGGCTCTTGGAGTCCGGGCTGATCCACTGCTTGCGGCTCCTTTCACGTGCCCTGCTTTTCTAGTTTCCAACGGGGCTTCGTGTTTTCCATGTTGTAACTGGGCGGGCTTTTTTCCTGCTTTTGCTTTGATTTCAGGAGAAGAGCAACAGGACCTGAAAATGCTCTATAGTTTAACAAAGGTGATGGGAGCCCAGAAGAGAAGAGACAAGACAGTGGAGGCTGGGGATGTTGTGGGGGTGGGCACTGAAGAACTTTAGAAAGAATTCGTTGATTCTGATCCTGACTTGTTTCCATAAAGGCTCTTACCAGTCCCTGGGGGAGGAATAGGATTTATTTGGGGGTCAGACTGTTGCTCTTCCCCATTAGTAGCTTGGGGGAGTGGGAAGGGTATTGGATGGAAGGTGACCACCACAGATTTCTGGTCCAAGGTCAGCTGTGTGATGGAACCTATATCAAAGTTATGGGACTTCAGTTTCCTGTAATGTAAGGGGTTTGATTCAGATGAGGTCTAAGGCTTCTTTCAGATTTCTAAATTGTACATTTCTGAATTTCTGCTTCTCTTAGTGAGGATTCCCAGTATCTTGCAATGAGCATTACTTGGCAGAGTCTTTAGCACTCTTATTTAAGAGTGGCCTGCTGTGTGTGTGTGTGTGTGTGTGTGTGTGTGTGCGCGCACCTGTATCAGAATAGAGGGTGAAAGAAATGCCCTCGCACAGATGCTGGTCAGATGAGACCAGGGACGCGGGGCACTGTCTCCAGCTTTTATACCTTTGTACAAAGGAGAAGGACTTCCTGTGAAACAGAAGGACTTGGTGATCTACCATGAAATAAGAATTGATGGTTATGATCAGGTTATGCTCAGGAGTAATCAATCCTTGGAGACTTGGGGTTGTTTGTATTCCTGATAGTCCTCATTTTGGTTTGGGATGTTCAATGCTGTTAGTTGGCCCACTGTGACCTTCAGAACAGCACTTGATTTGACATAAATCTGTAGACCTCAAGTGCTAAATAATAACCATGTGAGGTTACAGTCTGCAGGGGTTCAAGCTGATACTGAAGTTGACAAATTGTGGTCTTTACTGTGGTGCAAATGTAAAGTGTGCTTGAGACATGAACCATAAAATGGGCTTAGAGGAGTATTTTCTTAAATCATTAGTGATGTTGGTCACTGATAGAACTTATTTGTCTTCCCAAAAGACAGCAGACGGTATCCTATAGTCCTTAGGGGGGCCTTAGAGACCCTAAGCAGGTGATGTGGAACCTTTCTTATTTGATAAAAGGAAACATTTTTTCCATACAAGTATTCTGAGGATGCCAGGAATGGCACCTGGTCCATCAAATGCATAGTAATGTTAATTAAACACAAAGGGTCCTTTCATGACCATTTTTATCCTTATGTGTTCCTAAGCAACCACAATTAACAAATTGATAAATATGACTATTTTTGTATTAAGGCTTTCTGTTAGGAAGCTTAATATGTAAGCTTGAGAAAACTTTATTATTATAAGTGTGTTCTTTCATTTTATTGCATTTGTCAGTTCAGTGGGAAAATGACTTAACTTGGCAGTTCAGGTCCTCTCCAGTGTCTTAAAATTTGGTAAATAATAAATTTAAGTGGATGATAATCCTTTTAGGTTTAATACTAATTGGAAACATATTTCCCAAATGAAATTTAAATGGAATGTTTATGAACTCCCAACATCCTCCCATTACAACTTAGGGTTCCCCTGATCTCAGTTTGAAAACCATTAATACAGAGAATAAAAATAAACTAAGCATATATCTAAGGAACTAGAGAAATAAGCCAAAGCAAAAATATAAGGGAGAAATTAGAAAATAAACCTGGGGCTGGACACAGTGGCTCACATCTATAATCCTAGCACTTAAGGAGGCAGAAGCGGGCAGATGGCTTGAGCCCAGGAGTTCGGGACCAGCCTGTGCAACAGGCAAAACTGTCTCTACCAAAAAAATTAGCTGGGCGTGGTGGTGTGTGTCTGTTGTTCCAGCGCCTCAGGAGACTGAGGTGGGAGGATCACTTGGGCCCAGGAGGCCATGGTTGTGGTGAGCCGAGATCATGCCACTGCACTCCAGTCTGGGCAACTGAGCAAAGTTCTGTCTCAAAAATATAAATAAATAAATAAAATAAATAAAAAATAAAAAACAAACCTGGGGCTGGGTGTGGTGGCTCATGTCTGTAATTCCAGCGCTTTGGGAAGTTGAGAAGGGAGGATCATTTGAGGCCAGGAGTTCACTACCAGTCTGGGCAACATACTAAGACTTTGTCTCTACCCAAAAAAAAAAAAAAAAAAAAAAAAAAAAAAAAAAAAAAAAAAAAAAAAAAAAAAAAAAAAAAAAAAAAAAAAATTAGCTAGGTGTAGAGTGGTGGTGGTGCCTATAGTCCTAGCTACTCAGGAGGCTGAGGTGGGAGGATTCCTTGAGCCTAGGAATTTGAGGCTGCAGTGAGCTATGATTATGCCACTGCACTCCAGCCTGGTTGAGAGAGTGAGAACTTATCTCAAAAAAAAAAAAAAAAAAAAAAAAAAGCAAAAACGAAACAGAAGCCCCCCAAAAGCCAAATCCATTTATCTAGACCAACCCTTTTTAAGAAATATTGAAGCAATTAATCTAGAATTATATACCAGATATTATAGATTCTAGTCACTGAAGATTAGAAAATTCTTTAAGTTCTCTAACCTCATTCTCTCTCAGACCAAATTAGCAAAACAGAAAAACAAACAAAACACCCCGTCTCCCGGTAGTGCTTGTTCCTCCTAAGCTGAAGCAGTCCTTGTCGTCTTCAGGCATGTCTGATCCTTAGAGGGCTCTCCCTGTGGAGCTGAACTCTTGTCACCTGTCCTTCCCTGTATTGTTCTGTGCTCTTCCCTTGGGGCCTGCAGAACATGTCTAATCCCTTGTCTGCATGACAGACCCTCAGATATTTGCAGTGGTGACTGTTTACTCATGAGTCGACCCTTCTTTAGCAAAACAGTCCCAGTTCCTTCCATTGTTCCTTACATGACAGCATGGTTTTTGCATTCCTTTGGCATCCTTGTCCTTTTCCTCTGAACGTGTTGTCAGCTTTGTCTATATTTATATTGAAGAATTCCATGGCCCAGGTGTGTCTGTCAGGTATAGAACAGAGCTGGACCATACTCACTCTTAATGGAATTACTAAATTTTCATCAACATAGGGTAGGGCAGGTTGCTCTCCCAGTGATGCTAGTGAATTATTGATTAAAATCCCAACTTGTGTCTAACTGTTAAACCGCATTTTGCTCCCTTCTTGGTTTATATAGTTGGTGATTTGGGGACCAGTATAGGGCCTTTATTCCTCAAGGATTATCAGAATAATGCAAGAGTGATTATACTTTTTCTTATACCCAAGCCAGTGCATTTCCTACTATGATCTGCTGCTTAAAGTGCCAGATATTTGTTTTTACTTACTAGGAGTTCTCTGTTTCCATGGAATCTGTAAGTTAGGGATTTGAAAAGGAAGCAAGCTAAGGGGCTTTATAAAGCCTGCCTCTGGTCTTTTGAGGAATCTGAAGTCATTTGCTGACCTCTGTTATGAATTGTCTTTTACTCAGTTCTGCTGTGTTACAGAAACAAGGGCAATTTCAATTTGATAGTGGTGAATCATTCCATCAAGGATGAAAGTCATCTAGATTTTAAATTTGTGTGTGTGTGTGTGTATACACATGTATATATATTTTCTTTTTTTGAACCTTTTTTTTTGAGTTTTTAAAAGACTTTTAAAAGTCTCACTCTGTCGCCCAGGCTGGAGTGCAATGGCATGATCTCAGCTCTGCAACCTCTGCCTCCCAGGTTCAAGTGATTCTCCTTTCTCAGCTTCCTGAATAGCTGGGAAGGTGTGTGCCACCATGCCAAGCTAATTTTTTGTATTTTTAGTAGAGATGGGGTTTCACCATGTTGGCCAGGCTGGTCTTAAACTCCTGACTTCAAGTGATCCACCTGCCTCAACCTCCCTGGGATTACAGGCATGAGCTACCATGCCCTGCCTGTGTGTTTATATTTTTTGAATTGTGTTTCATGCAGAGGTTTGAATAATGAGTATCTTTTACAAATATTAATATATGCATTTAATTTATGGTAATTATTTCTTTGGATAAGTGATTTTAATTGTGTAATTTAGATCTTTGATATCCTTGTCAATTTTTTGCTTACTTTTTCTATTAGCTATAAAGAGACATGTTAAAGTCTCCCACTGTGATGGTGACTGTGTCTATTTTTTTTGATTTGTTAACTTTTGCTTTGTATCTTTTGAAGATGTGTTATTAGGGTTATACAATTTAATATCATGATATTATCTTATTCAGCTGACTCTTCATTAAACTATGATGCAGCATTTCTCTTTCCCTAGTAATATGTATTGCTTTAAAATCTATTTTGTCTGTGCTAGCTTTTTCTTGGTTAGTTTTGCATGGTATGTCTTTTTACTTTTAAGCTTTCTGTGTTATTTTTAAAGTATGTCTCTTGTTGGCAGTGTCTAGGTATTGTTATTGATTTTAGATTTAAAAAATCCATACTAGCAGATTTGGTATACAATTTGGAGTAGTCTATCTACATTTAATATAATTGCTGATATAGTTGGATTTATATCTACATGTAACTATTTGCACATGTTTTAATTTTATGTTTTTTGCTTCTCTTATTTTCTTTTTGATTAATCAACTATTTTTATTTAATTTTCCTTTCTATAACTTATTATACATTCTTATGGTAGCTACTCTCAAGTCAAAATATGTATATTTAATATATTATAAATATAATACAAGAAATTTTGGCAATTTCCTAATATGGCTAGATACTTTAACTTCATCTACCTTTTACATTATTGTTGTCATACATTGTAGTTCTACAAATAGTTTAAACTCCATGACATTATAGTATTTTGTAAAACATTTTCTTATATGTTTGATATTAATTATATCTATTCACATAATTACCTACTCACTATTCCTCATTTTTTCCCTACATTTCCATGTTTCTGCTTGAGATCATTTTATTTCTGCTCGAATAATTCCCTTCAGTATTTCTTTCAGTGCTGGTCTGTTGGCACTGAATTCTCTCAGTATTTGTCTTAAACATTTTAATTTCAGTTTCATTTTTAACGATATTTCTGTTAGATGTGGAATTATCTTTCATCCCTTTACAGATATCACTCAATTGTCTTGGCTTCCATTACTTCTCTGAGTGGTTCTCCTCTGTGGAATTTTGTTGCATTTTTCTCCTCATTGTTCCCAGGACTTTTTATTTGCCAGCCATTGTTATTCCTAGTTGTTTTCAGCAAGTCTGTGGGCCTGCTGTGGTCTATTTTATCCTATCTGGAGATGGACACCTACTCAAAAGGCTATTTCTGAAAAAAATGTCTGATAAGTCTTTTAAGTTATTTTAGTTAATCTTCCTTTAAAAAAATGGCATTCTGATATTTCCCTCTGGATTTAACCAATTTGTATTTATGTGACTGGGACAATAAATTTAAATAATGTTGATATTTTAACCTATATAAAAGTCAGACACTTTTAAACATGTTTTAAATCAGTGGTTCTTAAGGTTTTTGATTCACATGTTCTTTGTGTACCCTTCTCAGAATCTGTAACTGATAGACAGACTCCCCAAATAAATGCCTAAAACTGTTGCATATATTTTCTGGAGGATTAAGGAACATTTTCCCCTCACCATATCTATCCATAGATTTCAGGATGAGAACTGCTATATTAAGTACATAAAGCAAAGATGGAGTTAAATGGAAAGCTGTAGATAAGTCACTCAATATTTGGGCATTTGCTGTTCGTTCACTAACACAGTGGGGAGAAAATGTACTAAGCCTGGCACAGAAATATGTAGATTTGATTTCTGGCTCTGCTACTCACTAGACCTGATATTTTCAGTGTTCTCTTTTATAAACAAGGTTCATAATAATACCTCCTAGGTATTATTGTGGGAACAATACAAGAAAACACACAAGAAAGCACTATATAAATTGTGATGTGTTCTACACATAGAAAATATGTACAATAATATAGATATATTGATATTTTACATTTGTATGTATGTACACACACATATAAGAAATAATATTTGCCTTTCCACATTTTCTTTTAAAGAACTGCTTCAACACCAGTAATTTGAAATAAAATACATTGCACCCACAGCACTTCCTTTGGTACCAAATATGCTATTGTACTTGAGAAACTGTAAGGAGGATAACCTAACTTGGAGGTTGGGACAGAAATTAAGAATATTGCATATCTGGCTCTGAGATCCTGAGCTAGTTAGCAATAGTACCTGTACTTGTATTTACTTACCTATAAAATGGTAATAACAATGTATCTTTTTTTTTTCTTTTAAATTTTCAAGGATCTTACAAAGTTCAATGCACTGTGTTTGACAGGAAAGGCTCTGTACAGAATTTTTTTACTGTAAAGAAGACAAGTTTCAAATACTGAAAACAAATTTTATAGTTCACTTAGCACTATATGGAACATAATGGTTTTCATGTATTAGTAAACATTGATTATGATATTTAACAGTCAACTTATATTTACCTTTATTATGCTTTTTTCCCTAAATCATCCCATATAAAGGCTGTGTATAATACTAGAATCCATTAGAAGACAGTTTATGTCTTCCTTCAAAAAGGTAACCATTACCATTGAAAAGCATTTATTAACTTCCCATTTTTGCATGTTACTATAAAAGCTAGAGTTGAGAAACTTTCGAATCTTTAGAGGCCTTTGAGACTATGATGAAAGCCATAAACCTTTCCTCAGAAAATGGACATATATACACAAAGAAAAAATCAGTTTTGCTAATAATTTTCAGAGGTTCTCAATATTTAGATTCTTCCCTTGGTTAAGAAACACCACTATAAAAAGGTGTATCCTTTTTTCTCATTGTCATTATTTGCAAATAAATACACTATTTGTTCATTGCCCACTCATGCTGTATATTTAAGTAACCAGAGAGTTAAGGTGTTGTTCAGCAAATAGCATTGTTCTTAACCAAGTGTAATTATATACAGATGCATTGTTTATAGTGGGCGGGAAGGAAAGGAGGAAGAGAGAGAAAACATTAGTACAAGAATACCCAGCAATTAGGCTAATACAGCCACTCAATTACTCAGGGTATTAGAGACATAAATTAATGAAAAAAATCTTTAGAACATGCAAACTAGTGTCGACAACCATTTCCACTTTAAATACCATTTGGAAAGGAATAGGAAAGTTGGATGGGATAGTTAAAAGTGGCAAAAACATTTGCTACCTTTTTGGTTCTCTGGGAAGAAATCCACAGATGTCACAGCATTTCAGCAGAAGGCTTGTTCTTTGAAAATTATTGAGATTTACGAGTAGAATTTCTCTAGAGGATGCTTGATGGTAAAACATGTTAGTTTAATTTACCTGATTCTTTGTGTGTCTTTATATTAAACTATATTTAGGATGATTATAGTTAGTTCAGCTTTTCTACTCTACATTTGTGATTCCTGTTTTCCATGTGACCTGGCCTTCCAAGGTTTTATGGGAGTACTGATGAGTATTTTTTATTTGGGCATAATTTGGTAAGAGGTGATACACCACATATTTGGTGGAGAAAGGGAATGATTCTGACACTGATTCCAACTGGTTCACTTGGCAAGCTAGAAATTTTGACCTGCCAAAGGCAAAGCTTATAGGTTAATTCACACGTGAAACAGAAGAGGGAAGACTAATTTATTCAAATTGAAATTTGGTTTGGCCACTAACAATGTTTGCATTATTTGACAATAGACTTTTATAAAAGTGGGCAATAAATTTCAGTGGCAATGGAAAAAAAAAAGAATGAAATCAGCGAGGAACTGTTTACGATCTGTTAACACAGGAAACGATTCCAAAGATAGTTTTGGCAAGATTGGGGTGAAAATAACACTCTTAACCAGCACATTGGTGATTAAAGTTGATACAAAATTTTTGGAAAGAAATTTGGCAATTTGTGACAATTTGTTCATATTTATTCTAAAATAGTAACTTAAAAGATAAAAAATGTACTTGAAAATGTTTATCAAGTTGTTTAAAATGTTAAAAAGCCAAAAGTACACTTAATGATCCATAGATGAATATTTAAGTAATCATGGAATTATGGAACATCAAATACTTGGTGGAATGCAATTAAAAAAGAGTGCCAAAGATTGTAACAACATGGAAAAATATTTTTGATAGAAGGGAAGAAAGCACACCAGTATGTGTTAATGTATTATGCCATGAGTATAGCTGTGTAGTAATTACTTGTGCATATGAATAAAGACTGGAAGAGAATAGCAAAAATGAAAAGGGTTGATACTTTAGCATCATGTCAATATAGATGAAATCTAAATATCTTTAATTGCTATTATATGGTCAATAATGAAAACTTTTAAACAGTCTTCTAATTTTATGCTTTTATGGATTTTTATGTTAGATATTTAATTAATTAGAAATTTAATCATTTAGTAGAAAGCATGTTTTTCCTAATGGATAGCTATTGTTCTAAAACCATTTATTGAATTGTCCATTCCTTCCCTGCTGATTTGAAATGCCACCTATTATTACATAATTTCCATGTGCACATGTGTCTGCCTTGGACTTTGTACTTGTCTATCTCTATGCCACTATTACTTGGTTTAAATGACCCTGGTTTTATTGTATGTTTTGCTTTGTGGTAGAGCAAATTTTGACAGCCCAAACATTCTCTCTCAAAAGTTTCATTTCGATTTTAGTGTATTTACTCCTCCAGATGAACTTTAGAATAAGCTTGTTGAGTTTCATTTGAAAAATGGATTTTGACTGGAGTATACTTGTTGATTAATTTGGGGAGATAATTTTGCCTAACTTGCTTCTTATTGTTTCCAAAAATTTCAATGGCATGTTCAAGTGTTTTTAATTTTGGATATAGTGAATTGATAGGTGATAACATATCTCTATTGCTTCTATGTAGAAGCAGAGTGATTCTGATATTTATGACAACACATTTATTTAGGAAAGTTTCAGGTTTTCAGTTGCCCGAAATGAAGAATGCGATTGAATCCAGATGGGGAACTGAAAGAGGTACTCTGGAATTCTATACATTGGAATTTTGTCTTTGCCGTATATCAAATTAGTGGCCTTTTAAGAAGAGTAGCAGATTTTCAGTGGCCTCAGTGGTTAGAAAAAAATCTCACTCTTACCCAAAAAACTGCCACCTGTGGTTGGCTATTTTAACTGTACTTGTATATTCTTTCAGAAGGCTTCTTCCTGCTAATCTCCTAAGTAGCTTTATCTAAATCTGTCTCCTTTGAGCTTCATCTACCTTTTTCTGAATGAAAATGTTCTTGTTATTTCATCTTCATATTTTCTTTCCTTGTCTTCCTCTCCTGCCCAACCATTTCTGTCTAATTGGGTGTCTCTGTTGGTTTGTGTATCACCCCTTTCTTCTCCCATAGCATCTTTAACTGAGTCTTTCTGTTTTTCTGACTACCATATAAGAAACTCTTTTTATTGCTGAATCTCTTCCGAGTGTTAGGACTTCTGGACATCTGTCTTTAATGGCATGTCTTATTTCTCACATGGCTGTTATCCTTTTACTAATGTAAAGCATGGCGTGGTTCTTGAAAGGCAGGTGTGATGAATCACAAGACTGTAATGTTGCGGGTTGTATTGCATTGGAAAGGGTTGCAATTAAACACTTTCATAAATTGTAGTCCTTGTTCACCCAACCAAATAAAATAGTAAAATGATCGTTGTTTTGAATAGATGCAGATTAGATATCCTTGTAATCTGTAAAAATTTTTGGTCTGTTTATGTAATTTGTTTTTTATTTAGAAAAAGTCATGAACAGGCCAGTTCATATTCTGCCTGTGGATAGTTAACAGTCTCTTTAGCAACCAGGAACATGACTAAAGCAAGCTGTTCTTCCTCTTTTAGGAAGTGGAATTTCTTCTAAGTTTCTTCTCTCAGTTGTGTTAGACATTTGTTATTGTTTTTTGCTTTTCAGATCCCCTTCCTGAACTTTTTTGGAAGCTATTGTATGGTACATTTTTTTTTTTTGGCATGTTGCTTTTCTATTGATTACGTTTCTGTGTGCGCACACACACGCATGCTTGTATGCAGTAAAAGGGCAATTCACAACTGCAAACCAGTGATTTTTTTTTCAGAACTCCATGCCTTGTATTTTTATACCAGTTCATAATTTCAGATAACTGTGCGTGTGTGTGTGTGTGTGTGTGTGTGTGTGTGTGAGAGAGAGAGAGATAGGTTGCAAACCATTTTTGTTTATTGTAAAAAATTGAGATTAAATGACCATGTGGTGACTGGAAAATCCTGCACTGATTTTGTTTTTGATCCTGATTGACTTAAACTTAGTGTCCTATGAAATGTCTAAGGAGTCTCTGTAGGCTTTTCTCTGTTCATTTTCTCCTCTATCACAGAGTAAGGATATCTTGGCGAGCAGGTTTGTTTTTGTTGGGCAAGCACACAAAAGCCCAGATGCTTCTCCATGCAGGGCTGAGCTCTGGAGGCCCTCCAAAGTGGGCGACCCTTTCCACCTCCAGGTTTCCATTTCCCCACCACTCCCACAGGCTGGGCAGAATGCGCTCTCTCTCTGGAGACCCCACTTTGTATTGCCTTTTTGTGTTTTGGGTAGGGAGTAGCACAAATCCTTCAAAGCCTCTAAGGTCTGGAGACGCCCTGGCAATCCCTAACATAGCTGCTATTCCCCTGGGTGCAACCTGGCTGCTGTAGCCCCTCCATAAAGCCTCAGGATGACGATATACCCCAAGAGCCCCAGCCTGCTGCCCTCCTTCCTTTGACATTAGTCCTCAGAGGATGCCTCGGTGACCTGAGGTGGCAGCTTTTCTCCTTGGGACCAAGGCACTTTGCAGGCTTTGTGCCAACCAGAAGCTCTTAAGAGAAAGTGTGAGGCTAGGCCAGATGAGAAAGGGCACTTGGAAATCCCTCAGAGAAGACAAATAGCAAATGGAAATGGCATAGCAAGAGAGAGGGAGTAGCCCTATTTATTTGGCAATGTTTGTAAATATTTAAGATTCTTACAACTGACTACAGTCTGGTACTGGGTAAGGGCAGAGCTAAGAATAATTATCTTGACCTTTTGTACTAATAACGGCATTTTAGGTACAGGATAAAAATTAACATAAGCCATGATGTCCAGCTGGTAGAAATTCAGAGTAAAAGACTGCTGGGTGTGGTGGCGTGTGCTTGTAGTCCCAGCTACCAGGAAGGCTGAAGTGGGAGGGCTGCTTGAGCACAGGAGTTTGAGACCAGACTAGGCAACATAGTGAGACCTTGTCTAAAAATAATTTCTGAAAAGCAAAAGGCAATGAAGTATTATATTCCCACATCTAGTATATTTTAAAGAAATAAAAAACTCTTTCCTGTGCCCTGAACTTCTTTAACTTTAAAAACAGAACATGCCAGGTGCAGTGGCTCACGCCTGTAATCTCAGCATTTTGAGAGGCCAAAGCGGGCGATTACCTGGGGTTGGGAGTTCAAGACCAGCCTGGCTAACATGGAGAAACCCCGTCTCTACTAAAATACAAAATTAGCTGCGTGTAGTGGCCCATGCCAGTAATCCCAGCTACTCAGGAGGCTGAGGCAGGAAGATTGCTTGAACTCTGGAGACGGAAATTGCAGTGAACCAAGATTGTGCGATTGCACTCTAGCCTGGACAACAAGAGTGACACTGTCTCAAAAAAAAAAAAAATACACCAAACAAACCAGAACAAACCAGCTCTGCTACCCATACCTAAATACATCAGGAAGCATGTTCCATAATGTCAGATTTGTTGTTGTTAGAAGGACGCACTCATGCTATTTGAACTCAACCACATGAAGTGAACATAACAAATGACACTGTTATGGACCTGGGCTCTTTTTATTGTGCTTTCTTAGAGCCAGGACAAGGAAGTGTGACAATGCCTTGACTTATTCATTTTTCAGGGGCAGATGACAGTCTATGCGAAGTTTGACAAAAATGTGTATCTTCCTGAAGATGCTGAGTTTTACTTTACTTATGATGGATCTCATCAGCGACATGTCGTGATAGCAGAGCGCATCGAGGATAACGTTCTCCAGTCCAGCATCCCAGGTGAGGTGTCTTCTTTGTTGTGCAGCTGGAAAATCGGTCTGCAGATATCTTCCCTCCAGGGATGTAGGCCAGGAAGAGAACCAGGAAGAAAAAGAAAACAGTTCTGCAAGGTCAGGGCAGTGTGTGTGTGTGTGTATATGTGTACATGTTAGGAAGAACACTCATGTCTGAGATTTCCCCCAGCTGTCTGCTGCTTCATTAGGAGTCTTGACTTAGATCAGGCAGACCTATCCTATTAACTGCACCCAACTTTTATGGTTGGGTGTGCTTTGGATGCAGTCAAATAGAGGAAACACTCTCTATTGAGTAGCACCTCCTAATCACTTCCTATAGCCTCAGACCCATTGCTAGGGTTGGCTCTGGCAGAACTGACATTAACAAAGTTTGTCTTCATTCTCTCTTCCTCATTCTTCTGTGGGCAGCCTGGCAGACATGGGTCTGCCTCTCCTCTGCTTGCTCCCTTTGGTCACTGAGGTTTTTTCCTTGATGCCCTGTTCATCCAGAATCTTCCTTAGGGGATCTCTGGCTCCAGAACTTTCTCTCTCCATCATCAAAATGCTTACATTTTGCAACCTGTAATTTTCCCAGTTGTCTTCTTGATAGATGACAAAATTAATATATCCTGTTTATATATTGTGATGAGCTAATAGCCTTTCTCAATATACTTATTTTATATTTTTATTGGTATGTGGGTTATGCATCTAAGAGTCATCAGGCTTTAACCTAATGGTAGAATTAGAATGTTATTACCTACAGGACAGGGAGGCTGTTTTAAAATTCTTTTTATTGATTGGTTGGTTTTTCTTAACTGTAGATCTTTCAGGCCCTTTTAATTTGTATCATCTTTAATTTTTCTTAGAGTTAAGATTGAGGTCATTTTTAAAGGAATATGTTCCTAAGTGCTTCTGTAATATATCTACCACATGTGGGAAGAAGGTAGCCAGTGAACATGCAAATCACACAGACACAGAATTATAGAGAAGTGCAGATACCTCTCAGGTCTGCCTCGTCTTAGTCACTTAATTAACCTGTTGTCCAATTTCTGAGACCATCGGCAAGTTTAAGCACTTCTCTCTTTAGCCCAGTAAACTTCATCGTTAGAAGAAAAAAAAAAACAGTCAAACTGAATTAAAGGGCCAGGCACAGTGGCTCATGCCTGTAATCCCAGCACAATGGGAGGCCGAGGCGGGCAGATCACCTGAGGTCAGGAGTTCACGACCAGCCTGGCCAACATGGGGAAACCCTGTCTCTATTAAAAATATAAAAATTAGCCAAGTATGGTGCCCAGCACCTGTAGTCCCAGCTACGTGGGAGGCTGAGGCAGGATAATTCCTCGGACCTAAGGCAGAAGTTTCAGTGAGCCGAGATCGTGTCAGGGCACTCCAGGCTGGGAGACAGAACAAAACTCCATCTCAAAACGGAAAAACAAACCTAATTAATGGTACATAGTTACTTTGGCTGTTGGTTGCGTTCCCTCTGCCCTTTTGCTCTAGCAAACGTTTTCCCTGCCTTTAGTTTCCCCCTCTTTTCTTGGTTTTCTCTTTTCTCAAGCCTTTATAGAGAAAGGATAAAAAATAATAACTAAAGTGCCACTCCTATTTTCAAAACGTTTTATCTTTTTCTTTACTTGCATGTGGTAGTGACTCTCCTCCTTCCCTAGGAGGAAGAGAATATAATCTTTTGTTTATATTGTGGTCTAATTAAAAGTGAGGTTTCTTACCTTCATTTTAACAGAATTTCTAAAGGCAGTTGACAGTTTCTATGTCTGAACCTTAAATTTCCTTGGTGACAACTTTACCAGGGCAACCTTAAAAAATCTGTAAAACAGATTTATTTAATATTTAGTGAGTATGTTTAGTCTGGTGGGAGGTGGGTGCATTCTGTGCCTGTACCATGAGACCACTTACAAAGAGTCAATGACAAAGTGACAGCAGTTCTCTTTTAGTAAACTTGGGATGCTCTTGTTTTTTGGACCCCTTGCTGCACAGCCTCTGGGAAAAGTCTTTAGAGAATAAGGCACAGGAGGAATGACTAGTACCCGTTAGCCACTTGATTGAGTGCAACAGGGTGCTATGGACCAGTGGTAGCTGAATAACTTTTCTCAGTCGAGTCATGATTATCCTAATCACTGTGATTTGGTGCCACCAATTCCTGAAAATCCTGCCAAGGGCAGCATGAAAATGTACCCAGGTAAGAACTTCCCAGCCCTGGCAAAATAAGAGAGTAGGGCAAAGAAGAGTAAAAGTGAAGGGAGGGTAAAACAGCAGGATCTGGTGACCACTCTCAGGAGAAATACTGAGAACCCCTACAAGACGGAGACACTATTATCAGAAGAGGGGCAGTGAACACCCCCACCACACACATGTAGATATGGATATGTATTTTTCCTCTGGTTTTCTCTTGGGTAGTCTTCACCCACCACAACTCACATTCAAAGGAGCTCTATGGAATTAGGGCAAACGTGTAATTGTGTGGTGCTATCTTACAAAGCTATCACTTAAATAAATACGTAAAAATACATCACTTGGGAAGAAACAGCAGAGTGGAAGAGAGCAAAGCACTTGTCATCTGACAAACACAAATTCAGAGGTTTGGGTAGAAGCAAAAGGTTAGACGAATGCTGAATAGCAGTGTTTGGTAATGATAGAAGAATAGATGCTCAAATGCTCAGAGCTCGTAAAGGTGCATTTTAAAATCAGGAGTTACTGAAAGAAGATGGAGTCGGTGTTAGTTTGGCCCACAGGCCTGGCAGTGTATAAGGATAGCCGGCCGGCTTTCCTTTCTGCCTTGTTCTCCTGGAGTGTGTTACCTGCATAAGCTGTGTGGCGGAGCTAGCACGTCGGCCCCCTGTGAGAGCATCTCCTATAGACTTGGGGTGAACTGTTCACTGTCTTGTTGTCTAGGTCATGGGCTTCAGGAGACTGTGTCGGTGTCTGTGTGCCTCTGCTCAGAAGGCTACTCTCCGGTGACCATGGGCTCTGGCTCGGTGACCTACGTGGACAACATGGCTTGCAGGCTGGCTCGTCTGCTGGTGATGCAGACCGATCGCCTTACAGCCAGCAGCCACCAGACCCTGCTGACCCCATTTGCTTTGACGGCGGAAGCGCTGCCTGCCTTGGATGAGGAGCTCGTGCTGGCTCTGACCCATCTGGAATTGCCTCTAGAGTGGACTCTGTTGGGAAGTTCTTCACTTGAAGGTGGGTAATCACCAGAAAACTCAGATATCTCCTCTGTGTGTCAAGTTCAGAATGTTCCTTACACTATACTGTCTGTTCCCCTGGGCAGGTTTTCCTGCCCACTTTGTACCTGAACTTTGCTCTGATGTGGAGGGGTTCCCCGAGGTCCTGAGCCACTCATCTCTGGACTGGTTTATGTGACTGCATGCCAGGAGGTTTGGGGTAAATGAAGAGCCTTGTCTCAAGCGGGGAACGACTGTTTCTTTATGGTATGCTCTTGAGCCAGCTGCTCTGGGCTGTGGCCCCACTTTTCTTGGCAAGTTTTCTTGCTGTGAGAAGGGGACATTGCTGCCCTGTTTCCAAATAGGTAGGGTCATTGGACAAGAAAGATAATGTCACCAACTCTGTGAAACACTTAGAAGACATGTGACCACATGGGAAAAATAACCAATGCATTGACATCTTTGAAAATGTCAGTGTCACTGAGAGCATTTGTGTTACATTTGTACTAGTTTTTGAAGTACAAAAGACCAAATGGACTCTGAATACCAGGTATTTGGAATCTGTGTGTGAACAGGGCTATAGATATTATATATAGGCCCATACTAGACATGAGGCTAAACTGATCAATAGATGCTTTTTAAAAATGAAAAAAAAAATCTTTTTTTTGAGATATGGGGTCTCACTGTGTTGCTCAGGCTGATCTTGAACTTCTGACTTCAGTGATCCTTCTACCTCAGTCTCCCAAAGTGCTGGGATTACAGGCATGAGCCAACATGTCCAGCCAATAGATACTTTTTATTGGTGATTACAAGTTATATAATTTTACTGGAAATACACAGATGTTGTTTTGTAATTTATTGAATACAACATATATCATTGCTGTTTTTTGTGTTCTTCCTGTGACCTTAGCTTTGTGGTCAGATGATGCTGTTTTTGGGAGTTTCTGCTTCCTGATAAATTCTAGTTCTAAGTTTCAAGTTGGCTTAAATTTGATCATGGATGAGATTAAATGCACTACTCTAGGTAAAGGGGTGTGAGTTTTGTAAACAGAATTTTAAGGTCATAAGTCACAATCAGAGAGGATCTCTGTTTCTTTCATTTAATCGGGGTCACACTAAAACTCTCCTAGGCACTTAATGATGTCTCTTGTTTTTAAGACCTTGGATGAGGGAAATCACAAGTTTAGTCCAGCGCTGAGCCATCCCTGAATCCTGTGTGCTGCACTCTGCTGTGTGGTTGCTGATTGTTATGTATGGAGTGGGCTCCCTGAGGGTGTGGGTTGTGTTTGTTCTGCTCACTGTTATCTCCAAGGACTCAGCAAAGAGATAGGAAATATAAGGGGGAGTTGCAATGATGATACTTGAAAGGTCTTAGCATACACCATCGATTCATTCAACAAATTCTTTAAAAAAATTTTTTTTAGGGACAGGGTCATCTTCCTCTGTTCCCTAGGCTGGAGTGTGGTGGCACAATTATAGCTCACTGCAGCCTCAAACTCTTGGGCTCATGTGACCTTCCTTCCTCAGCTTCCTGGGTATCTAAGATTACAGGTGTGTGTCACATGCCTGGCTAATTAAAAAAAAGAATTTTTTTTTTTTGAGACAGGGTCTTGCTGTATTTCTCAGGCTGGTTTCAAACACCTGGCCTTAAGCGATCCTCCCACCTTGGCCTCCCCAGTAGCTGGGATTATAGGCGCCTGGCTCAACAAATACTTCTTGAACTCTTGCTATGTGCTAAGCCCTTCTATACAGGAGAATTGCAGTAGTACTACTTGATCATCTCGAGATATGCCCTTTCTATCTCACATATGTAAGTGATAGATGACATATATAATCTATATTAATATATAGTATATATAGATTTATATATCTATGATATATATTATCTATATCTAAATATTATATACATATAATGTTTTCTGGCTAGGAAACTTCATTTTCTGAAGCCTCTTGGATTTTTAAAAAGATTCCTAACTCTAATCTTGGAGGGTGGTGTTTTTTTTTTTTTTTTTTTTTTTTTTTTAGAATAGATCCATTTGACAAAGCCACAAAGGTTTCAGGATTTCTAACTTGGTGTACTCAAGCTCATGAGTAAGGAAGAGCATCACAGGCTCATGCAGGGGCAGATGCAGGTCAGTCCCGGCGCTCCCCCCAGGCCAGCAAGTCTCTTTAGCACAGCAGCTTGGTGCCTGCAGTGGTTTAAGTTGCACCTCTAAAAAATTACAAATTGTTGAACATCGTGAAACCTCATAACTGCTCACAAATAGCTTAAACTAAAGGTCTCCAAAATGGAATTCATGTTACCCACATGCTATATTTATTTTTCATGCTGATATTTAGAAATACATTAATACTCTCTAGTATTTAATATATGGATTGCAATAATACATGCATACAATTTTCCATTCTGGGCATGTCTGATCAAAGTTATTTTTGCTGGTAGAGGTACCTAAAAAAATAAGTTTGGAGAACACTGAGCTAAACTCCAAGTTGTCAAGGGTCATCTTCTTGCCATTTCCCTTGCTATTTGGAAATACATTCTTGTTTACCAAGCTTTTTAGCTGTTGTGGCCTTTGATTTATCCATATCTTTATAATGGATAGATTTATGTCACCAGGAGGTCCTTTCTGACCCCTCTGCCAGTATTTATATATGATATATGTATTTTCATGAGACAAAAACTTGAGCGGTTTCTTTTCATGGTAAAACACTTTGCTATTCTGGAGTCCTAGTTGTTAAGACTATGTGCTGTGGGGCCAGATTCAAATCCTGACCTTATTACCTCCTGTCTATGAGACCTGGGAAAGTTATTTTAGTTCTGGTGCTGCACATTTTTAATTCCTAAAATAAGGCATAGTAGTAGCTGCTTCATTGGCTGGTTGTGATGATTAAATTAGGTAATGTATGGTAAGACCTCTGGAACAGTATCTGAACACATTAAGTTCTCAGTAAAAGGTGATGTTGGTATGTGCATGTGAATACGTTTTCATGTATAGAGTGTATTGTATACACTTGTATGTGCATAGATAGCAAATACAATTGGTTTGGACAAATGAAGCTAAAGGCAAAGTATAAACAATTCCTTGAAAACAATTCCTTGATAATTTCTAGAAATTTTTCCAGACTTTCCCTAAAGGCAGTTTGTGGTATTTGAGGTAACATTGTCTGCAGCCTAGATTTGTAATGTAGCTTCTCTACAACCTCAGTGGTAAGCAACAGGGCCAATGCTCATGTTTGAAGCTAAATTTTACTCTCAGATTTATGACCATCTTATGAGATTTGATTCAGCCTACCATATATTTAAATCTCTGTATCTGCCTGTTCACACTTCAGTTCTGTTATGCAGATATGTAAGGGCTCATATATGGATAATGGCTAATGTTAGATTGGTAGATTTTAACAGATGTATTTATCAGGACATTTTTGTTGAAATTATTCCAGATTGAAATATAAATTCTTCTGTGACAGTTTTAATTTTGTACTTTAGAAATTGTATTAGATACTAGATAGAAGGGAAACATGGAATTTTTATTGTGTTTACTAAACCAAGTAGTTGGACACAGATTAATCATTTTACGGTTGGGAATAAACAAGAGCATTTGGTGAGGGACTAACACTGATTTCCCAAATGGGCTGGGTTATATTAGGTTTTTACAATGCACGTGTACACTCTATGGCTGTATTTTGACTCATTGCCTATTCATGATCATTTGGTGGGGTTCTGCTAATCTTGAACTGTTTTGGATTTCTTTTTTGTTGTACTTTTAATTTAATACAGTTTTAATCTAAGCAATTTAAAAACTCTTATGTGCTTATACATCTTTTTTAGTATACATATTTTATTTGTATTGCTTGTCTTGAGGTAGATAAATTATAATGATGAAGTGAGAAATAAACTGTGACATAGGTCCCACTGGGAGTTATAATGTATTAGTGGTAGTGGCATCCCAGGTGGAAAACAATTTCTTTCCTAGTAATTATGTCTTCCAGTACTTACCAAAAATTATTTTAATGCTCAGTGTTCACTCTTATTAAAAATTCTTTGTGTTTATTTATTTATTTCTCCAAATATAAATAGATTTACTAAATGAATATTCACTGATTTCTGTAATGACTTTGTCTTGGAAGAGTGATCAAAACCTTAATGTGACACATTACTGTATTTCTTGCATTTTATAATAAACTTCTCATTTTTTTCCCCTTGTCAATCATTGAGAGTTATCAGGAAGGACTGGGAACCTGGAAAAAGGCCAGAGTCTTGAGTGGAGCATGCATCTCATAACCAAAAGCAGAGTCTTCTTTCAGCCCTGTGTCTTACCCATCATTAGTCACAGTGCAACTTCATTACGTGTTCTAGGAAAGGAAATATCCCAGATTTTATTTAATTTTAGACCATAAATAAAATTGGATTTCCAGCTTATAAAAATTAAGCCCATTCCTTTTATGAAACAGCATTCATAATAGAGGCTTGTGCAGGGTCTCAGAAGCCCAAATTTGTAGTAAAGCATTGGATAGTAATATAATTATCCAACAGAATCTCACAATTTATTTTATTTTATTTTTTGTTTGGGGTTTTTTGTTTGTTTGATTTTTGGGCAGAAATCTTTTCTCAGAGATTTGTATAATTTTGACAATTAGGTTAACTGGCATAACATATTCTAATGTTTTATGTGCTGATGCTCAGATGACTTTGGAGTTGAAAGCCCCCTGCACCTTCCTGCTCCATCAAACTACCTCCCTTCTCTTGTGTTCCCAGTAGGTTGACATGACTGGCAGGCACCAAGCTTCCCATCACCAGTGAGGGGCTGCCATGTGGGTAAAGAACCCAAGGGTACTACAAATGGCATCTCCAAAGACAAATGGCATCGTTCCTGTGAACGTAGTCATTTTTCTCTTAACCTATGGAGTAGGTTGAGCTTGTCCTGGTTAGGTTTTCTAATTTAAGAGAAAAATAAAGCCCACTTCCTTAAAAAAAAGTCATATGAAGAATATTTCTCATATATGTTTACACATATAAACTAATATATAACAATTTGGAAGACTCGATATTTTTTGCCAGAGTAAATTACTATTACTTTGAAAAATGAACTTGAACTCTTCTGTAGTTTTCTAGGTAAAAGTAGTTCATATGATCAAAGCTCTCCTAACAGGTAGAAGTTCTGCTCATTATGGACAAATGGATTATTTATCAATCATAAAAATATAACCAAACCTGTTTTTGTTTTTATTTTTTATTTTTTGAGACAAAGTCTCACTCTGTTGCCCAGGTTGGAACACAGTGGCGTGATCTCAATTCGCTGCGACCTCTGCCTCCTGGGTTCAAACGATTCTCCTGCCTCATCTTCCCGAGTAGCTGGGACTACAGGTGTGTGCCACCACGCTGGGCTAATTTTCATATTTTTAGTAGAGATGGAGTTTCACCATGTCGGCCAGGCTGGTCTCAAACTCCTGACCTCAAGTGATCCACCCGCCTTGGCCTCCCAAAGTGCCAAACATGGTTTTGTAAAGATGCTACAATGAATTGAATCTGCAGGACAAAAATATTAAGATATTTAACGAAACAAAGTGTTACCTGGTAGATTGCTTTGTCAAGTTTAAAGAGTTAAGCTTTTCTGCTGCCTTTATTATTGGTTCTATGAGTGAAAGAAAAATTTAATATTAGCTAATTGAACTTTTGGAACTCTTCTACAGGACTGTTTTGGACTTAAACACACTGTGTATTTAGAGGATCCAGCTTCTCATTCTGTGGGTCTATGGTTGCTTGGAGAGCTGTCCCCAGAGAAAACCAATTGGTGGAACTATTAGGACCCATGGAGGGTGGCTTAGAGAATTTAATATTTTAATTATTTATTTATTTAATTATTCCAAAAATTAGATTAAGAGCACACTCCTTAACTTGCAAATAAAACCAACAAAGTTATAACAACCACAACAGATTTAAACTTGAATCCAGAAATTAGAGAAATGATTCATTAGTTTCAAGGACAAATCCAAGTACTGTCTATTTGTACAAGTCACCACATAATTAGTAGTGAGTTAAAGGAAATATAGAAAACCTTGTCATGGCCCATGTGTGTAATGTATAAGTAAAGTAATGGGATGTTCTTACTAGGAAGAAGGATCGTTAGTATAATGCTCTGCTCTTGCCTTAATAGGGTCTTCATAAATTAGTAACTTTAGAAGGAGAATGTTTGTTTTTCTATGCTTTACACATAATGGAAAGAAAAGGAAAAGAAATACAGAGGCCCAAATGAACTTTATAAGAAACTTTATAAGAGCTGGGGTATACAGCAGTAGTTTCCCCTAAATTTATTATTTTTTAAAATTTCAGTAGGTTTTTGGGAAACAGTATGTTTTTGGTACAGCAGTTCTTAAAATGTGTCTTGATAGTTCAATGTTCACTTAAGTTTAGAAAGCAGTTTTAACATTGCTTCTCATCTTCGGGTAAAGCCGTTACGTGAGAATTAACACTTCATTATGAAAGAGTGGATGGGAACTACTCATTTTACGGGACAGTCACATCTTGCTTCAAGCCACATACCCTGAACCTTCTAGGCAACAGGAGAAGGGAATGTGTGTCTTAGCAATGTTTGACAGAGAAAAATATCTGTTTCTCTTTCTTTGAATAGAGAAAAGAGATCTGTAGCCAGTAGGAAGCAAGATTTGTTTAATGTTTGAAATGGAGCGTGGCTTGTGTTTTTATCTTTGAATACTGTCTGCTGGCCTTAGATATAGAAAGAAAATAGAGGAAGTCCCCAGAACCTGGCACTGTAGCTTGGCCTGAGGACAGCACTGCGTCCAGGTCTTACTAACCAGAGAAGGGCAAACTGATTTATAAGACTTACTTGCTGGCCTACGGACAAGGTAAAATGTCAGCTTTGTTACTCTGCTGTAAAGCTTTGTACTGGACACAAGTTTGAAATAACATTAGCTGAAACACCAGTGGGTAGGAAACCCATAAAGGACAGATTTATTACAAAATACAAGTTTCCAGTATTTTTTTTTAAGTTTTGAAATTAATACATTATGAGTAACAACTGATTCTGGTGTTTCGTATGTTTCTCTTGGAAATCTTGACATTTTTTAAGGGGTTGGTACACAGTCTTGCTGTCTAGCCTTCTATCACTGCTGATAGTATTTAATGGGACAAACATCTCCGTACCTTTTCTGACATTTGAAGCTGGTAGTATATTCCATCTGTTGCTAAGGTTTAACCCACTGGATGAACACTAGGCGTGGAGAGAATGTTCTTGAGATCCTATGGCACTTGTTATGATGGTAAATCGATAAAATTGTTTCACAGTCCTTAGCTATACATTTGTATATTATTTGTGAAGTTTTAAATCCTTAATGTAAAAATGTCTTCTTTGTCTTACATTCCTTTTGTAGTTTTAATTTTTGAGGAATATGTTTCCTGGCAGTAAAGAATTTAATACAGAATTAAACTTCTAAGGAAAAGGACTCCTCTCCCTCCAATCATTTGAATTTACTTTTCAGTTTAAGTAGGTAAACTCTTATTGAGCACATTCTCTGTTTAAGGTACTACATGTTAAATAAGAAACAGCAGCTTAAACTCTCCCTTAAAAAATAAGCTTCCTACTTTTGTCTGGCAACAATGGTCCTTAGACTGGAACAGAGAATTACACATTTACTCTCACATCTGGGAAATAGAATATAAGGTTGAATTCAGGGCACTTTCTCTTCCTCAATTGTAATTTTCAAGGACAAAAAACTGTAAATGGAAGCTAACAGCCTACCCTAATGAGCTTCCCAAAGGATTAGAGATTGTAGAAAATTTTGAAGTCCCATTCCTGGCTTCCCTCCTCTGGGGCTTTTCTCCCCTTAAAACACAGCACAGGCTGGGTGCAGTGGCTCATGCCTATAATCTCAGCACTTTGGGAGGCCAAGGCAGGCAGTTCATGAGGTCAAGAGATCGAGACCATCCTGGCCAACATGGTGAAACCTCATTTCTACTAAAACGACAAAAATTAGCTGGGTGTGGTGGCACGCGCCTATGGTCCCAGCTACTCGAGAGGCTGAGGCAGGAGAATCACTTGAACCCGGGAGGCAGAGGTTAAAAAACAAAAAAACACACAACCCCTGCCCAAAAAAAGTAGCAGGATGACCATAGCAGTTTTTGCTTGCATGCAGGAGATTAAAATTGAATTTGAAAATGACAGCAAGCAAGGAATTTCTTCATAATCTTGAAGGAAAAAGTTAAAATTTTGCTATTCTCATAGATTTCTTAATAGGGTTTGAATGCTGGCGGTTGTACTTGTACTACTTTATCTGCAAACCAAATGAAACATTGGTTTGTAGATAAAACATTGGTTTTAAAACTACCAATGTTTGGAAGTTAAAACGCTCATGATTGAAAAAGCTGGGTAAGAGAGACCTGGGGAGGAGAAGGGGGCAGGGAGCCAGAAGAGATGGTGTATTCTTAGAGAAATGACCAATTATGCGTCATGTTGCAAAGTCTCCGTTTACTTTGCCCATTGACATTTAAGAAGCCTTGTCTGACTCTCTCAAATACAAGCCTTGGTGTGGGCATGAAGCTGTAGAATAGACGCCTCAAAAAATCTTCTGTAATCCTACCCTAGGTTTCCACATACCTACTGTCCTCTTCCACACCTATAACTGTAGTTGTTTTTATTTTGCAAGTTTGATGTGAGAATGTATGTGTGCTGTGAGTGGCAACACATCAGGTCAATATCTGGAGGAGAGGAGGGGCCTGAGTGTCAGGCTTAGCCTGGGTCCTTAGAATTCGCTCAGCTCAGGTTCTGCTCTTTTTCCCCCACTCTCGTCAATTTATTGATTTTTTTAAGGTTTTATGTGTGTGTGTGTGTGTGTCTGTGTGTGTATATATATATATATATATTTTTTTTTTTTTTTTTTAGATGGAGTTTCACTGTATTGCCTAGGCTGGTTTCAGACTTCTGAGTTCAAGCAATCCTCTTTCCTCATCCTTCCGAATAGCTGGGAATGTAGGTGTATGCCACGATGACTAGGTAATTTTTTTTTTTTTTGTAGAGATGAAGGTCTCGCTATGTTGCCCAGGCTGGTCTCCAACTCCGGGGCTCAAGCGATCCTCCTACCTCAGCCTCTGAGTAGCTGGGACTACAGGCACAAGCCACCACATCTGGCTGGTTCTATCTTTTCTTGTCCTCTTTAAAAAATCTATTTTGAGCATTTTATTCTTGTATAAATTTTTCTCCATAACTCCCATCTTTCCATCTGCAGTTTATGATAGGAGATACAAGTATATATAGTATTACATGAGTCAATCCCTGATTTTTAAAAAAAGAAGTTCCCAATTCTTAATGTATATGACTCTCCTATGTTTCTTGTCAAAACATTTAATTTTTATAGTCTTGGTTTTTTTTGTTGTTGTTGTTGTTGTTGGCTTTAATGTATTCTTTCTTGACAAGTACATAAGATGTATCACTGCAGTTGAGGCCAATTCAAGCCACCCTTTGTATAATGGGAGGCATAATGGTTAAGAACTTGAGTTTTGGAGGTAGAAAAATCCTTCATGTTTCAAATCCTTCATGTTTCATATACTACTTAAGTAAACCTGGGCAATTGCATAATTATGTCAAGCTTAGTTTCTGCCCCTATAAATTAAGAATAATAATAATATATACATCTAGAATGGCTGTCAGGATTAAATGAGAGAATGCATATAAAGTGCTGAATAAATGTTAGCTCTTTATAGAAACAAGGAAGGTAAAATCCTTCTCATAGTCACTGACACTGAGTAAGAACAAAATAAATATGATATGGTGGTTCATGTCTGTTTTTCATTCATGGATAATCGTTGCCCATCTGTATTCCTGGTTGACTTTTTTCCAAAGTCCCCTTCCTCCCTCCAGACATGGCAGCACTTTTTATACTGATTTCTTGTTTGATTTATCCCATCTACCTTCCTTTTCTAGTCTCACCAGAATATCCCTTGTTAATTGTGCCTTACTGAAGGAAAGGATGAAATAATCCATTGAAGCTGTAGATCATAGCCAAAGAGTATCATATTTCAAATATTTTTCAATCTGTGACTTTGGACACAAGACTCTGGCTTCCAGTGCAAGGGCACTGAGTGGACCCTGCCTGGCTGTAGGTGAACGGCCAGTTTCCAGATTATGTTTGAAGGCAGACTACCAATGCAGACTTCAAAGGGCCATCTGTGAGGCATAGTGAGTCCACACTTTTTCCAGCCTGTTAATAATTAAATTAGACTGCAATGTATTTTCATTTGTCTCCCAAACAGAACAGGGTCCCTGGAGAGTCAAGTGGGAAGGTGTCTGAGAATTCTAGCTCCCTTGGGGTGTAAGTAGGGGGGAGATCTTGCAGAAGAGTGCCTGCACATGGTAGCCAATCAGCAAATATCTGTTGAGTGAATGAATGTGGACTTGAATCATAGCCTTGAAGCAACATTAACAAATGAAAGAAAAATGGATACAGGCTGGAAAGAGGAGGTATGCCATAATTGCTACTTACAACACCTAATGACCGCCTGCTGCCCGAAGTGTGGGATTACAGCACATTTGTCTTAATAGTACATCTGGTATGCTACACTGATGCAATTACAGTGTCCCATAAGCAGGCAGCTAGTTCCTTGCAATTATGCCTTTAAATTGTAACCAGAGGGAAATTGTTATCAAAAATACCACATATCTATTTAATGACTGTTTATTGTATTTTTTGTATTAAAAAGATCAGACAAATATGTAAAACTGCTTAGTCCCCCCAGTACTGGCTTTTATAGTTCTTGAAAGCCCGGTCCCATTTGTTATTTTCATTACAGCCCCCTGGCAATCCCAGGTAGTAGGCTAGGCAGATAACATGCCGCTTTTACAGATCAAGTCTAACTTGAAACTTGAGAATTAAATGGTTTTCCATTGAATTCTAGTTATTAGCTGTAGGCTTGGTACGTGTTCAAATCCAGAGCTTTGAATCCTTCGTATGCCCTCTTTGCACCATACAGTGTTGTATCTGGGCATTAATATCTTAAAGTTGTGGCTACATGCATAATTTAGTCTGGAAATGTCCCCAGAGTGTGAAGGTCAAAAATTGAGTTGGCATCTTGAAATTCTGATAAAGACATTTAAAAGTTGCAACTGATTTAATACTCGTTCCACAAGATAAATAAAGTATATCTTGCCAATATGAGATGCAAAATCCAGAAAGTGCATTCCGATATTATACATCACTATGAGAATTTTCTGGAATGAATGTGTGTGTGATGGGTGTTTTCCCAGATTATTTTCAGGTGATCTGTAGCCAGAGGTGGTTGTAATATGAGTGTCTCCACTGTGCTGAAGCAGAAAACAAGTTTTAGGGAGCAAAAACCCGCCTTTATGCTTGTTTCAGTCCTCTTCCTCTATCTTTTGGGTTTATGATCCAGCCACGCCCACCATGTTGTTCTTGTGCTCTGTGGAATGTCCTGTTTTTATGCCTTTCTTACGAGTGCATTTGTATTTGCAATTCCTATCCTGCACTCACCAACTTCTGATCTCCTGTATAAAAGGCTGATTTGTTTATCTACACACCAGAGCTCTGAGTAGGCTGTGTAAATGGAAGATCCTCTAAAGCACAACCCCTTTCTCAATCTGATTGAGAATCCTGAAAACATCTTAAAGATTGTGTATGATACCCATGCCAAATTCTCTCTTCTACTCTCCATGTAAATTTTTGATATTTTTTTTCATTGTCTATACTTTTCGTTCATCATTTTTGGCATTTTATAAATATCTGTAAATTTTCATATCATGATACAGGATGTAGGTTGAATTAATTTAACAAGCAGATCAGTTTTCTTGCAGTCCAAGCAGTTTCCTTACTTGTACTCACAATCTTTGTGTTTAGAGCCACAAAGAATGAACTAAACCTAGAGCTGTAGTTCCTCAGAGGGTGATTTCATGGGTCAGGTATTTATAGACAGTCCCTGATTTATTATGGTTTGATTTATGGTTTTTATTTTATCATTGTGTAAAAGTTGATGGTGTGAAAGCAACATACATTCAGTAGAAACTATACTTCAAAGTTTGAATTTTGACCCTTCCCTGGGCTAGCCATATGCAATATAATACCCTTATGCTGGACAGTAATGGTGAGCCATGGCTCCCACTCAGCCAGCCACACAATCACAAGGGTAAACAGCCAATACTTGACGGTGCTTGCATTGTGTGGCCAGTAGTTTTTGGATATTGTGTTTTATGTGTGGCCATCCCATCTTATCTACAAAACACCCATTTTCAACTTACACTATTTTCTACTTACAATTGGTTTATTGAGATGTAATTCCATTGTAAGTCAAAGAGTATCTGTATTTTATTTGGAACAAAAATAAGCTAGCTGTATGCTTCTCAAGGGCAGGAACCATACCCATCTTTGTATCCACAGGGCCTGGCAGATAATAATGGTCTCATTTAATGTTTGTCTACTGAATGACGTAGATGAACAAATTGAGACCTGCATGAATGCATATGTGACTTTGGACATCAGAATAGAACTTATTTTAATGAGTTGAATTTTAAAAAAATTTAGTCTTCTAAAAACGTATTGTGTTGAATATATTTCAGTGGTTCCACTCAGGTGTTGTGAAATATTACTAAGAAATATAAATACTTCTGAATTAACCTGTATTTAAAAATGTTATTTGCTTCTAAATGATTGTATCCATCCCATTTTAGCTAAAATTTTAAAAATTTTGCTAAATGTTTAAGCTCTTTCCTGGTCTAGCAGTAAGAGATGTAGATTAAAAATTACTTGTAAAACTCACAGAATGCTCTTTTTGTTGTTCTTTGGTAAAATCTTACATCTAATAGGTCTTATTAAGAGCTGACTGGGTAGGCTGTGCTATAAAAGGAAGAAATATAAAAGGTTGTATTTTGCTAACCACTTATTTATTTAAATTAGCAGAGTCCAACTCTGGCTTTGCATTGGATTCACTTGAGAATCTTTGGAAAAGTGTGATTCCTTGGCCCTGCCAGAGAAATTCTGATTTAATTTTTCTGGAGAGGACCTTGAACATCAGTCTTATTAAAAAATAATAAAATAAGCTAGATAATTAACCAAGTTCTCCTGAACTCACAATCACTGTTAGAGGAAATGTAAATCATTACTACCGCTTTGGAAAACACAGCAGCATTATCTAATACATTTAGATAAATGAATATCTCATAGCAAATCCATTCCACAGCAATTCCGTTCCTACCTATAAACCCTAGCAAGAAAACATGCTGATATGGTTTGGCTGTGTCCCTACCCAAATTTCACCTTGAATTGTAACTCCCACAATTCCCACATGTCATGGGAGAAACTGGTGGGAGGTGATTGAATTATGGGAGTGGGTCTTTCCTGCACTGTTCTTGTGATAGTGAATGAGTCTCATGAGATCTGATAGTTTTTAAAATGGGAGTTTTCCTGCACAAGCTCTCTCTCTCTTGCTGCTACCATGTAAGAAGTGCCTTTCACCTTCTGCAATGATTGTGAGGCCTCCCTAGCCATGTGGAACTGTAAGTCCATTAAATCTCTTTCTTTTGTAAATTGCCCAGTCTTGGGTATGTCTTTATTAGCAGCATGAAAATTGACTAATACGGTAAATTGGTACCAGTAGAGCAGGATGTTGCTGAACAGATACCCAAAAATGTAGAAGCGACTTTGGCACTGGGTAGCAGGCAAGGATTGAAACAGTTTGGAGGGCTCAGAAGAATACAGGAAAATGTGCAAAAGTTTGGAACTTCCTAGAGACTTGTTGAATGGCTTTGCCCAAAATGCTAATAGCAATATGGACAATAAAGTCCAGGCTGAAGTAGTCTCAGAATGAGAATCTTGTTGAGAGCTGGAGCAAAAATAATTCTTGTTATGTTTTAGCAAAGAGACTTGGCAACATTTTGCTCCTGTCCTAGAGATTTGTGGAATTTTGAACTTGAGAGAGATGATTTAGGGCATCTGGCAGAAGAAATTTCCAAGCAACAAAGCATTCAAGATGTGGCTTGGGTGCTGTTAAAGGCATTCAGTTTTATAAGGGAAGCAGAGTATAAAAGTTTAGAAAATTTGCAGCCTGACAACATGATAGAAAAGAAAATCCCATTTTCTGGGGAGCCATTCAAGCTGGCTGCAGAAATTTGCATAATTAACAAGGAGCTGAATGTTAATCCCCAGGACAATGGGGAAAATATCTCCAGGGCATGTCAGAGGTCTTCATGGCAGCCTCTCCCTTCACAGGCCCAGAGACCTAGGAGAAAATGGTTTCATGGGCTGGGCCCAGGGTCCCCATTCTGTGTGCAGCCGAGGGACTTGGTGCCCTGCATCCCAGCCACTCCAGCCATAGCCAAAAGGAGCCAACATAGAACTCGGGCTTTTGCTTCCAAAGGTGCACGCCTCAAGCCTTGGTAGCTTCCATGTGGTGATGAGCCTGCAAGTACACAGAAGTCAAGAATTGAGGTTGGGGAACCTCCACCTAGATTTCAGAGGGTGTATGGAAATGCCTGGGTGTCCATGGCAGAAGTTTCCTGCAGAGATGGGGGTCTCATGGAGAACCTCTGCTAGGGCAGTATGGAAGGGAAATGTGGGGTGGGACCCCCTACACAGAGTCCCTACTTGGGTACTGCCTAGTGGAGCTATGAGAAGAGGGCTAACATCCTCCAGACCTCAGAATGGTGGGTCCACTAACAGCTTGCACTGTGCACCTGGAAAAGCCACAGACACTCAACACCAGCCCATGAAGGCAGTCAGGAGGGAGGCTGTACACTGCAAAGCCACAGCAGCAGAGCTGCTCAAGACCATGGAAACCCACTTCTTGCATCAGTGTGAGCTGAATGTGAGACATGGAGACAAAGGAGATTATTTTTGGAGCTTTAAGATTTGACTGCCATGCTGAATTTTGGAATTGCATAGGGCCTATAGCCTCTTTGTTCTGGCCAATTTCTCCCATTTGGAATGGGTGTATTTACCCAATGCCTGTATCCACATTGTATCTAGGAAGCAACTAACTTGCTTTTGATTTTACAGGCTCATAGGTGGAAGGGACTTGCCTTGTCTCAGATGAGACTTTGGACTTTTGAGTTAATGTTGAAATGAATTAAGACTTTGGGAGTCTGTTGGGAAGGCATGATTGGTTTTAAAATGTTGGGAAGGCATGATTGGTTTTAAAATGTAATTTGGGAGGGGTTGGGGTGGAATAACATGTTTTGACTGTGTCCCCACCCAAATCTCATCTTGAATTGTAACTCCTACAATTCCCATGTATTGTGGGAGGAACCTGGTGAGAGGTAATTGAATTATGGGGATGGGTCTTTCCTGCACTGTTCTCATGATTGTGAATGAGTCTCACAAGACCTGATGGTTTTCAGGATGGGAGTTTCCCTGCACAAGCTCTCTCTCTTGCTGCTGCCACATAAGAAGTGCCTTTTGTCTTCTACCACGACTGTGAGGCCTCCCTAGCCATGTGGAACTGCAAGTCCATTAAACCTCTTTTGTAAATTGCCTAGTCTCCGATATGTCTTCATCAGCAGCATGAAAACGAACTGATACACATGCAAACATCAGAAAAAATATTTTACCTTATATCTGTGTGTGTGTGTGTGAGAGAGAGAGGGAGAGAGAGAGAAAGAAAGAGAGAGAGGCAGAGGGAGACAGAGACAGATAAATGGAGAGGTATACTCATACCAGTGGACCCCAGGAGAACAAATATCCTTCTTCCTTTCCTAGTCAAATTCTTCTCTTTTTCCTAAGTGGTATTATGCTGACTTTCATAGTAGCCATTTCCTTGCTTTTCTTTATGGTTTTATTACCTATGAATATGTGCCTAAGTAATAATTTTAATGTTTACTCTTTTTGAACTTCAGATTAATTGAAACATATCCTTTGTATTTTGTGACTTGATTTTTCCCCCTTGACATTATATTTATTACTTCCTTCTGTGTTAATATGTAATTCATTTTGTTAGAATGTTATTGTATTATTACACTGCAATTTATTCCATTGATGAACATTAAGATTGCTTTGAATTTTGACCATTTACATTTTTTTTTGCATGTTTTCTTGCTAGGGTTTATAGGTAGAAATGGAATTGTTGTGGAATGAATTTGCTATGAGACATTAGTTTCTCTAACTTTATTAGATAATGCTGCTGTTTTCCAAAGTGGTTGTAACAATTTACATTTTCTCTAGCAGTGATTGTGAGTTCTAGAGATCTTGGTTAATTATTTAAAATATTTAATTTTTTTTAATAGACTTTTTAAGAACAGTTTGTTCATGGCAAAATCAAGTCAAAGGTACAGATATTTCACATATATTCCCTTCCACTACACATGCACAGCTTCTCCTATTATCAATACCCCCCACAGAGTGGCACATTTGGTTATGATTGATTAGCCTACATTTGAGAGGTGAATTTTGTTGTTTTTGAGGCAGAGTCTCACTCTTGTCAGCCAGGCTGGAGTCCAATGGTGTGATCTCAGCTCACTGCAACCTCTGCCTCCTGGGTTCAAACAATTCTCCTGCCTCAGCCTCCTGAGTAGCTGGAATTACAGGCACCTGCCACCATGCCCGGCTAATTTTTGTATTTTTAGTAGAGACAGGGTTTCTCCATGTTGGTCAGATTGGTCTCAAACTCCTGACCTCAGGTAATCCACCTGCCTCCACCTCCCAAAGTGCTGGAATTACAGGTGTGAGCCACCGTGCCCAGCCGAGAGGTGAATTTAGTTTTTAATCTCCCAAGCTAAGCCTTCAGCTAATTGAAAGGTATAGCCAGGCCTTGTGTAGATATGATAATGGTTCCAAATTGACCAGTAACAAAACCAGTTTCCTTTAGTAACTCTCAAACTGTCTGGCCTTCCTTGCCCTTGTGCTTTAGATGCATGGAAGCTCTCTTGACCTGTGCTGTTTTTGCAGATAGTAACCATAGAGTTAGGACAGGATTGAATACTCTGAGGAGCCTTGGATCTTTATTGTGACAGACTCGTTTCATGGGCAAAGAAACCCAATGCCCAGCAGAGTGAGAAGCATGAATTCTGCACTCCCTTCCTACCTGGAGCCGATGCCCCCCTGTTATACAGTAAGGAATGGTTTATTGAATGGCACAGCCTGTTCAGTTTTTTTTTGTGTCTCGGTGGTCATGCTTTCGTGATGTTATAGGTCATACCATTTAATGTTTGCTATTAGAGCAGTTATTAGTAATTCTGCTTTGGTTACAGTAGTTCAAATAACTCCTGGCACCAACCAAACAGGAAGAGGTATTTATTTACTTAAAGAAATTATTTTAAACACTCCCATCTCTGCCAAATTATATAACCTCTTTCAACAGTTTGTTTTCCTGGCTGCTGTTAAGAAATCTGAAACTCTATAAGAAGCAGAATTATTTATATATGTCATGATGCTTCCTATTTCAAGCTGTTTGCCTTACTCTGGACTCTGAACTCTCGTACTGAATGAGAAGGCTCTCTCTTACAACATTTTGGTCAGTTTTTATTTGTTTTCTTTAAACATCAGAAGATCCTCTCTTCCCCTGCCTTCCCTCCATGCCATCCCTGCCCCACCCTGCAGGAAGTGGGTAGATTCTCAACAGTGAGGCTTTCAGTTCCACATGCTTACTGTTCTCTCCCATTGAACAAGTTGTGAGGATGGAGGCAGGAGAGAAGAGGGAGCTGGGTTGGCAGAACAGGCTTGGAGAGCTCTCCTGGAAGAGGAAACAGATCTGCCCACACTCACACTGTGGGTCAGGTTGAATACAGTGAATTACAATCCAGGTTTAATGGTATTTAGGGCATTGTACCAGACACTGCAAAAGGTGTTATTTTAACTGATACAATGCTTACGTTTACCAGTGGTATAATTTGAAAAGGGAATACACACAGTTTAGACGTTCCCTTTTAATCATTTTTTGGGAGGGAAAAGAAAATTACAATCCATACAACCATGGGATATTTCTCACTATATTCAGATTGGGAAATACATCTTAGAAATTCTATCTCGGCTGGGTGTGGTGGCTCATGTCTGTAATCCCAGCACTTTGGGAGGCCAAAGTGGGTGGATCACCTGAGGTCAGGAGTTCGAGACCAGATTGTCCAACATGGTGAAACCCTGTCTCTACTAAAAATACAAAAATTAGCTGGGTGTGGTGGTGCATGCCTGTAATCCCAGCTACTCAGGAGGCTGAGGCAGGAGAATCACTTGAACCTGGGAGGCAGAGGTTGCAGTGAGCTGAGATTGCGCCACTGCACTCCAGCCTGAGCAACAGAGTAAGACTCCGTCTCAAAAAAAAAAAAAAAAAAAAAAAAAGGAGAGAGATCCAAGATGGCCACGTAGCAGCAGCTCAGGATTGTAGCTCCCAGTGAAAGCACAGAGAGCGAGTGGATGCTGCAATTGCAGACGAATTTTTGATGCCCACAGACTGGGAGATTCCCGGTAAAGGAGCCACCTGGGTCGCCAGCGCGACTCTTTTGGCCGGCGTGGCGCTACTCAGTGCGGAGTGTACGGGACTGGGTGCCCAAAGGCTCCGCTGGTCCCATCCCCACAAGGAGAACAGCAATTGGAAGCGCTGAGGACTGAGAACAAGCACAGCTGAACCCGGGAAGGCCCAGCTCTGTGGGGAAGGGGC
>PVKP010021004.1:0-39851 GCA_004027715.1 Plecturocebus donacophilus
AGAGCCTGAAGGTTCAGCAGAAGTGAGTGCATATACCGTTCTTGGTCCTGTCTTGAGCATCTGCACAGCCCTGGCCATGTGCAGAGACCCAAGCTTGCACCTGGGCTTTTGGATGCCCAGGAGCCAATGCAGCTTCTGAAAACTCCCAGGGACACCATCCACCCCAGATTTTACTTTCAAGGTTTTTACTTAGCTTGTTTTTCTTTCAAGTGTTCTCCCAATCTCAGACAGCTATGTTATTGAACTATAACTTCTGTTTACGTGTGGTTGTTTTTCTTTGTTTGTTTTGTTTTGTTTTGTTTTGGAGACCTCTATCTCCTGGGTTCAAGGGATTCTCCTGACTCACCCACCCAAGTAGCTGGGATGAGAGGCACCGGCCACCACACCCAGCTAATTTTTGTATTTTTAGTAGAGACCAGATTTCACCGTATTGGCCAGGGTGGTCTTGATCTCTTGACCTCCTGATCCGCCCGCCTCAGCCTCCCACGTGCTAACAACATCTGAGGAAAGGCTGCTCACCCTGGGCAATGTTTGCACTGGGAGGACAAGCCTTACAATGCGACTTTCTACAGAAGGCCCAGACAGGTCAGATGATGACGGTCATCTGAGACCAGGATTTTGAAAAAGGCTGAGTCCCATTCTAAGGCTTTGAGTGGCTGCTTTGCTGTTGGTTGTGATCACAGCATTTGATTTTCAAGGCTGACATGGAGCTCAGAGAGGCTGATGTGAATAGAGCAAGTAAAAATATCACAAACTCACTCTTCTATCTGGAGTTACCTGGTTTTCTTCAATATAAGTGCTTCCAAATGAGTATAAGCCCTTGGTTATTTTCTGTAGTTTTTAAAAAGTTTATTTGAGTAATTTTGGGAAATGTTCTCACTGATTTTATGAAAGGAAGGGTTTTGGAGGTCCTTCCTCTACTTTTCCTATTGATCTCTAATCTAACTTTAAATCAAACACCAAAGTTTAAATCTTGACTATGGCATTTTTTTAAATTTGCATCTTTCAATATAGTTTACTTTTTATAGTTTCCAATTATCCATTTAGATTCTAGATTTTACCTTTTATCTCACTGAATATGTGATTTAAATTAAAGCAGGTATTTTTCAATACTAATCAGGAGTTACTTTACATCTACAGCCGAAGGCTGCACAGAGTGTCAAACCATTCATATGAGATCAAAGTTTCAATAACCAAACAGTATAATGTGTAAGGATCTGTTCTGTGATAAAGCTAAAGAATACCAAAAAGAAGCAAAAAAATCCAAGATAGTGCTATCTTCTCCAGGTAGGAAAAGAGAACCGGATTTGAAAAGGAGCACATGGGTAGCTTAGTGGTAACACAAATATTTTATTTCTTAATTTGTATGATGAGTTCTTGAATACATCTTCCATCATGATGCTTCAAAACTTACATATAGTTTATATTACCATACATGCTCATTCCATATTATAAATTTACAAACCAAATCCTGATGTATCAATAATAAAACTGTAACTCATTACATTATTTATCTTTTACCATCTGAACATGAAAACTAATTAGAAAGAAATAACTTACCAAAAGTAGCATGATTTAGAGTATAAAAAGAAGATGAAAAGTGTTGACAACTGTATATTCATTAAAACATCAAGTCCTGGAATGTTAGTCTTGATATAAATGATCTGAAAGGTCAAGATGCTAAGAAATGCTCTCATTATAAAAAGAAAGTCTTCAACATGAACTAATCAAGGCTTCTCAGATGATGACAGGGATTGAAACCTTGACACAAATGTGTTTTGACAGTAGTCAAGGGATTCAGAATAAGAGTCTATAATTTAATCAACTAATTCGAGAAGAGGACCCACAACCAGAAATAGTTTCACATAGGGAGGTACAGAGGTACAAAGAAGGTGGGCAGTAAAAATAAGGCAGATGAAACATTTTCCAAGTTATGTGAGGTTGCTTTGGGGAAGAAAAGGTGTCTGAAGTTACTGACAAAGTAGGATAGCTCTGAAGAGGTGTAGATGATTCTCTGTGTGCTTATATAGAATGTTTAATTTTATATTTCTGCAGCCCACTGTAGAAGCATCAGAGCAGGAAGATAAAACAGGATTTTATCAGTTTACAGATGTGAAGCACAAAATTCAAAATGCTCACCAAAGAACATTATTACCTCACCCAGTCATATTTCAAATGGCAAAACTACTATTTCAGCATTGATGCTAATGACTTTCACATTCAGGTTACAACCAATATTTAGCAAAATAACTGAAGGACTCTAGTACAACCTGAGGTTTTCAATTCTAATAGAAAAATACAATGTAATATTTCTTCTAAATATATATACATATTATACTTTGCTTATAACTACTCAAACATACTTATCTTTACAGCATTTTAGCCTTCAGATTTCCAAGGGAGTGACAATACGTACACTTACCAATTTATTAAAAGAACATTATCACATATTATGCATGTATTCAAATGCATTGATGGTTATAGGTAGATGTAAACATACATAATTTAAACATATTTGTGTTAATTAAGGTATGTGCATACACACAAAATTCCATTAATTAAATATCTATTGAGCATACACAGCAGAGATATAATAATATTACATCTTAATTTAACCTTTGTACATTGAATAAGCAAGTTACTATTTTCATTAAGTAAAGACACTTTAGAGTTCAGAAAGTAGAAATAGATTTAATATGTCTAATAGTTCCTTCTTCCAAGTCCTTAGTACCATGGCAAAGGCATTTTAAAATAAATATGCAAACCCACAAAGAGGTGACCATTGGGGGAGCAGAAAGCCATTAAACAATATTGTATCTGGAAAGAAAACAGTTGAGTAGAAATCCATCTAGCAGATCCAAAGAGGCACCGCAAACTCATGGTGAGGAAAGCTGGAACACAATCTGATTTAAATGCAGATCCTCGAGCCGGGACGCAATGGTTCACACCTCTACTCCAGGGACTTCGGGATGCCGAGGAGGGTGGACTGCTTGAGCCCAGGAGTTCAAGACCAGCCTGGGCCACATGTCGAGATCCATTCTCTATAAAAAATACAAAGAAATAGCTGGGCGTGGTGTTACATGCCTTTGGTCCCAGCTACTTAGGAGGCTGAAGTGGGAGGATGGCTTGAGCCTGAGAGGTCAAGGCTGCAGTGAGCCACGACTGCACCACTGTACTCCAGCCGGGGTGACAGAGTGAGACTCTGTCTCAAAAATAAACAAACAAATACATAAACACATAAATAAATGAATGCAAATCCTCAAAAGGTGCAGGGACCAGCAGCGCCAGTGCTGTCGGAATTAAGGATGAAACACAGGACTGCATGGAAGAGGTGGACTGGGGGGAATTACGTGTCAGCTTGGCTGGGCCACAGGATGCCCAGATATTTGGTCAAACGTTCGTTGTTCTGGAGGTGCCAGGGAGGGTGTTTTTAGATGAAGTTAACATTTAAGTTGGTGGACCGAGTAAAGCATGTTGGCCTCTCTGATGCAAGTGAGCCTCATCTAAACAGCTGAGTACCTAAATACGGATAAGAGCCGACCCTTCCCCAGTTAAGGGAGAACTCTTTTTAACTGATAGCCTTTAAACTGGGACATCAACACTTTTCAGCCTTTGACTCAAACTGAAATACTGGATCTTGTGTCTTGAGCTTGCCAGCCTTTGGACTAGAAAAAAATCATCTACTCTCCTGGTCTTCAGCAGTCAGACTCAGACTGGACCAAAGTCATTGGCTCTCCTGGGTCTCCAGTTTGCTGACTGCAGATGTCATGTTCATGAGAGCCAATCCCTATCACACACACACACACTCACATGCATGCACACACACACACATCCCATTGCTTTCTCTGCTTCTCTGGAGAACCCTGACCAGGGCAAGGACATGGAAGCTGTTCAGCCCCAGATTCTTTTGTCCGTCTCCCAGTATCCAGTGGCTGCCATCCATTCTGCTTTACTTCAACATGCTCAGGTCAACTCTGGGAGAGGGAAACACAGAGGTTCTCAGGAGAGGGAGAAGCCACCGCTGCTGAGGGCACGGCTGCCATTTTGCAGACGAGAGGCAGACAAATCTCTGCAGACCAAGCTCTGCATACCAGATGCTGGCTGCTAGTGGTCTTTCCAGAGCTGGTCTCAGAGCACTGTTAGATGAATTCCTACTTTTCAAAGATGCAATGACACTTTTATGAAAAATCTCAACTGCCTAAGAGAAAAAATAAAGACTATGGCATTGTGTGCTCCACAGCAAACAAAGAATCCATCTGCCAGACTATCTCAGGACCAAGCTTAGTGTTCATAAAAACCCATCTCTGGCTCAGAACTTCCAAATAGCAGCTTATTTCATCTTTTTTATTTGCAAATAAAGAATTGTTGTGGGTGTCCTGATACCTGCGGAAAGTCTATAATGTGAAATAGAAAGTTTATACAAATCAGAAAACCAGTAAACACCTTAAAGGAAGGGAGAAAACACTGCAGGAGCCAGGCATGGTGGTGTGTGCCTGTGGTCCCAGCTACTTGGGAGTCTGAGGAAGGAAGATGGCGTGCGCCTGGAGGTCGAGGCTGCAGTGATCCATGATCATGCCACTGCACTCCAGCGTGGGCAACTCGAGAGAGAGAGAGAAAGAGAGAGAATGAGAGAATATCAAGCATATTACTATAAGATTCTCAGAAAGACAGTTGAAGTTATTGTACACATAAGGTAAGAATAGAGTGTGATTCATAAGGACATGCTTCTGAGAGTTATGGGGAAACTCAATTAAAAACTTGGAAGGCGTCGTGAGGAAACATTCCCAAAACACGAGAACACAGGGAGAAGGAACATGGACTAATCCTAAAGGTCTAACCACAGTAATAACAGGAGTCTCAGAAAGAAAAAAATTAAGACAGAAGATGGGGAGGAGGGACTAAATTAGTCCAAAAAGAAGAGGTTCTTACCTCAGGAAATAGGAATTAGAATACCTTTAGATTCCTCAATAACAACAGTAGAGATTAGAAGACATTGAAGAAGTGATTTCATAACACTGAAGAAAAATTATTTCTAACTTAGAATTCTACACCCAGACAAACTCCTAGCCAAATGAGAAGATACAATGAAGACATGACCATTATTAATGAATTAAAAATAAAAAATCCCCATACATCTTCTACCAGAAGTTACCTGAGGATGTGCTTCACAGAAATAAAGGCATAAATCAAGGGGAAAAAAATATATATATATATCCACACACACACACACACACACACACATATATGAGGTACAGAGGTACAGAGGAAACAGAAGACCCTCACAGGAAGGAGAGAAGAGGAAACCCGAGACGGCCATGCAGGGGATTTGAAAATGACTGTCATGGGCAACACGCAGAGGGCGGCCCGTTCAGACTGAAATGCGTATGGAAACTGTTGGCCATGAAGAGTGCAGAAACCTGTATCCTATCTGTGATTCCTCCCAAGACAACTGAGAATCATGATGCCCATAAATGGGACCATGATTTCAGTCTCAGAAGTCTTCTGTTGGACTGCGACTATGAATTTCAGTGGTTACCATGAAACTTAGGGTTATTTTCTAATCAACTCTGTGACAAAAACATTCTGATCTCTGTGGAATGTAGAAGAAAACAAAGGAATATTAAGATAAACTCTCTTATACAGATATATATGTCTATACATGCATACAATATTTTTGCCACGATAGGGTAATCTGTTAGCATTAGTTGTATTACAAAGGAAAACTAGGTAGCTGAAGAAATATCTTATGAAAGAGATTTATATTTTCACAATTGCATCTTATTTATTTTGAATTTTTCACCATGTACACGTTTTATTTAAATTTAATTTTAAAATTTTCTAAAAACATTAGTGAAAAATGGAAACATCATTTGACCCAGCAACTTGACTACTATGCATTTGTCTTACATATTTACACATATTTCAACAATCTACATAGAAATAGATAGGTAGGTAGATAGATGATAGATAGATAGATAGATAGATAGATAGATAGATAGATGGCTGATAGAAATAGGTAGACAGATGATAGATAGATAGATCGATCGATAGATAGATAGATAGACAGACAGATAGATACAGGCAGACAGACACAACATTCTTTAGCAGCAAAAGTGTGAAGAAAAAATTATCAACATAGAATATTTTCTTTTTCTTTTCTTTACTTTTTTTTTTTTTGAGATAGAGTCTCACTCTGTCACCCAGGTTGGGAAAATCATATCTACAATTAAAAAAATTAAACTCCCAGGTTCAAGCAATTCTCTCGCTTCAGGCTTCCAAGTTGCTGGGATTACAGGTGCCCTCTACCTCACCCGACCTCAGGTGACCTCCACACCTCAGCATCCCAAAGTGGTGAAATTACAGGCATGAGCCACTGCACCCAGCCAACATAGAACATTTTCTGATGTGCATTGTTAAATGAAGCAAAAGCAAAGTTAAAGTCTAATATGCTACCATTTGTATAAAGATACAAGAATAATACTAACTTTCCATGTTTTGTTACATGTGCATAAAATAAAAAGCATGTGGAAGAATACGAGGTAATTAAAAATATCAATTTTATCTGGAGAAGAGACTTTCTGGCAGGACATGTGTTCTCATGAGGATTTTCAGTGCATACATATTTATATCTTTTATACTTTGAACACATGGGTATATAACTCATTCAAACACTAATGCTTCATTAGAAAAGGTCAAGGAAAGTAGTGTATGTGAGAAGCAAATCAGAAACCATATAAAGATAGGTGACTCAAGAAAGAAGAGATTATATAGAAAATTTTACAAGATAGTTTTATAAAAGAAATTGTTGCAGGGCTATTTAAGGCAATGTTGAAGGATAAATGCTGTTCTGGGAAAATACAGATAAAAATAAAAAATAAGACAGAAAGAAAAGCTGAGCCCTGTGGCTCAGGCCTGTAATCGCAGCACTTGGGGAGGCTGAGGCAGGTGGATTACAAGGTCAAGAGATCGACACCATCCTGGCCAACATGGTAAACCTCCCCCTCAAAAGAAAGAAAGAAAGAAGGAAAGAAGGAAAGGAAGGAAGGGAGGGAGGTAGGGAGGGAAGGAAGAAAGAGAGAGAGAAAGAAAGAAAATCAAAGGGAGAAAGAAAGAAGATGAAAGGAAGAAAGTAGTCAAGATGAAAACTTTCAGACAGATTAAAAAAAAACAAAACCCTGAATAAATACATGGACATAGAGAACCTATAGACTATGTTAAGGATGTTTGGAGCATGGAAAATATGTAAGTAGGTCATTAAAAATAAGGCTGATATTCCTGTTGCAAGGATGGTATTGAGTGCAGGAATGGCATAGTGGGGATATTCAGTTAATATCCACAGTGATGAATCCATGGAAAATCATATCTATAATCAAAACAATGTGTTTATTAATGATGTGAAGTGAACAGTGTATTTGATCTCTTCCAGAGTGCTTTCTAAGGCAATCCCCGACTGAACAACATTTAATGTGTTGATTATTAGCTACATTGCCAAGTGCTGGGCTTAGGAATATATACATACATTACATACATACATACATGATCTATACATAAATGAAAATATTTTAGAATAAAGGGAAGCCTAATCATTATTTTAGAAATTTGTTTGTAAATCATTCACCATTTTGTGTAGCAATATTGAAATTATTACACAAACTTGTTGATATTACATAAAGTCTTGCTGAAATATTATGGACATTCTTTACCTTGATTAGTTTCTATTTATTTTACTTTATATTTCTTCATCGTAAAATTATGGTTAATTAGAGTTGGTTGACTTTTTGCCTGAATTGTCATGTATGCATGTTTGTGTGTATGAAATAAAAATTAGAAAACACTGTTAAATTTGTGGTCAAGCCTTGGGGAATTGGTGGCAAAACTGTGTGCATTCAGTGCTCATTTTCTGCTCCCAGACATCTTCCACTTCCTTGGTCATTGTTTTAAAACATACAGTTAGCCATGGCCTGTGGGCAGTGGGAAAAGCTCACCAAATTGCATAAACTATATTTTTAATAATCAAAAGTCTTTTGAAAATGTTAGAAATCCAGTTAATAGCCACAGTGTTGAATCCATGGAAAATCGTATCTACATCAAAGCAATGCGTTAAGCAGAGTGAATGTGTTTATTAATGACGTGAAGTGAGCAGTGGATTTGATCTCTTCCAGGTGCTTTCTAAGACAATTCCCAACCGAGCAACATTTAATGCATTGATTATCAGCTATGTTGCAAGGTGCGGGGCTTAGGAATAAATAAATAAGTAAGAAGTATCTCCTGCCTTTAAGGAGGGCAGTCCAGTAAGAAATATAGATTTATAGACAAATAATGATAATGTTTTTTGAAGTATTATAGCTATGTACAAAATTATTGGAATCTGGTATTTACACTTAAAATTACAAAAAAGTTTTAGACGCCTTCAGAATGTGCAGAAGGCACAATCACAAGCCAAGAGCAAAGTAAAAATCTAGAGGTGATTTGAGTATGTTTAAAATCCTCCCTGTATTTTTACATCTATTTATGCAGAAGTCATATTAAAAAAAAGTTCCCGAATGTCAGCATTTCCGAGTGCAACATCATCACGCACACTCTGTGAGAGGAGAGTAAGATCGATGCTTCTACTTGCAAATGAAAAAACAAAAGCACATTTCTTCCAAGGTGTGAGGAACATGAGTAAACAGAGAAATCGCCTCAGCAGAAAACAAAGCGAATTTGAAACTGTGGCCACCCACGACTCGAGGGGCCGTACCCAGGCCCCTTGCCAGGGAGGCTAGCGGAGCCCAGGCCTGCTCTGGTGGCCTGGTTGGTGACTTGTTCCTGCATCGAGCTCATTCCATCACAAAGCCCAGCTCTCAATGCAACATGAGCCAGCAGCAGGATTATTCTCACAGAAAATGGATCACTGACGGCTCAGTCATGAAAGCCAATTCAGATGAATCACGTCTTCTTCAAAGTGCACAATTATCCCTAATGTGTAGCTAATAAATATTTGTAAAATAACTTATTACTGAAAATAAGGTTTTAATAATTTGTAGTTTTCAAAATAAATTCAGTTTGAACAAATGGAATATCAAACCACAAAAATTCACAGGCTAAGAAATAAAATAGTAAGAAAGGCAGATTTCTCATAAATATTATAAGTTTTGTGATGGTTCTATGCTTATAATTTTGAAAATATGTAAGCGAACATCTTAAAGATCAGTTTAAAAAAAGAGCCTGCCCTTTGCGATATATTAGAGAACAATCTCAAGGAGAAAAAATATCCTATAGTAGAATATTAGTACTATTCAAAAAACAGGGTATCATTAATATACAACCACTACCCTATTAATATCTACGAATTGTGGGGAAACATGATTGGAAATGGAGCCAAAGAATGCAATATGAGATTGGTGGGAAATGCGTGTGCCAGCACGGGATAAAACAGGCGGATGCGAGTCACGGCGTCATTTTGGGACGTACACTTCCCCTCGCGACCAATGAGTGGATGAGGCCCACGGGACTGCGTGAGTCCGGGCCGGGTCCTGAGCTCCTCAGCGTGGAAGCGCATTCGAGGCCGCTGCCGAGTCCCTCCCATCGGGACAGGAAGGTGCTCCGGCGTCTTCCTCCTAACGCCGGGGAGCGGGAATCTCGTCAGCGGCTGCTTTTCCCGCCCTTTCCTGGCGGTTGGGAGATGTGTACTTAGGTCGCATCCGGGCGCACGTTACTGTTTCCAAGGAAAGCAAACGGCTCGTCTCTTTGACATTGCAGGATCGGGCCCACCGCTTTCATTAGCATTTTTACAGAAGAGAACCTGAAATGACAGCCAGTCTCTCCTACTTCCTTTCTGCATCTCAGTTTTGAAGCAGCGTTCAAAATCAGCGGTGGTTCCAGTCAAGGCGAACTCTGAAACATTGCTTCGAATACCCCTGGATGATTTTGAAGATATTTGTAAGTGAGAATAATTCATTCTGTTTTAAAGCATAAAATTAAGTTTCACCAAATGCAACATATGAGTTAAAAGAAGCACACCCTTTTTTTTCCAAAAACATTGGTGGCCTCCAGCTCGAAACTACCAGCTCATAATTCCAGGAATTCTGCACGGCTCCTCATTGCACGCTGTGAGCTCCGTTGGAACACATGGTAAGACATAGGAGCCGCTAAACACGTGTTTGCCATGGGGCTGGCGTCCTGGTCTTCAAAACGTGGCACACCCATTATTACCCTGCTCTTTGACGGAAGAGACTGTCTTTGGCTTTGAGAGACTCGATCCTTTATTTTCATCAGCCTGCCGAAACAGTGACCTGAAATGGCAGAGGGATCCCTCAATCCTTGCAGACAAAACACAAACAAGCAGACTTCTCTCCCTTCCAATTCCAACGAAATGTGAAGGGAAGAAAGCAAACCACAGCCGCCTACATTCAGAAGAAGCTTTTATTTATCTCATTATCGAGATCCTTTTAATTTGCAAAGAGTTTCTTACGGCAAACAAATACCTCTTACCCCCCACTTCCAAGAATGCAGGAACAGATGAAAGGCAAGTGTAATGGTTTTGATCTCATTAGGACATCCGCATTAGTGGGGCAGCAATTACGACAGTAATTGACTCTGCGTCAGCCCGAGTCAGGAGGGGGCCGCTCTGAAGGCCCGTCCTGCTCTGGGGTTGGGCTGCCATCCTTCATCTTCTGCTGTGTGCCCATGTGTTAGGCCTCCAGCCCTCAGAGGCATTTCGTCTTTCTCTGGGACTCAAAGTGCAGCCTAGGAAAGACCTTGGCCTGTGGGTGCCTGCTGCCTGGGGTTGACTGCTCAGGCACAGCTCTGTCAGGGAAATCAAGTGTGTTGCTCCCACCCTGACCGGTGTTTTTCCACCCGATTATCTGTACAGGACAAGGGAGTTTCTCCTCTGTGGTGATCCGCCATGAATTAATGATCCCAGCAGGCCCAGTAAAGTTTTTAATGTGCAATATGGATTAATTCATAAGACATGGTCTGACTCAGGTGTGTTTATGCAAAAATGTGCTCTGTCTACTATGAATTTATATGACCCATGTTTTTCAGCTTTAGTTTTAGAAGTTTTGCATTCATAGAAAATGCTTAAGATACTCCAGAGAGTTCCCATGCACTCCGTATCCAGTTTGTGCAATTGATAATGTACTCGTAGGGTATGTTTGCCACAAGGGAACCAATATGGATGTGTTAATCTTGACTAAAGTTCATATGACATTCAGGGTTCCTCAGTTTTGTCCCCCACGTTACCTCTCTGTCTCGGGAGCCCATGAAGGACACTGTGTGACATTGAACGGTCATGTCTCCGAGGCTGTTCTTGGCATGTCAGATTCTCAGACTTCCCTTGCTTTCGATGACATTGACAGTTTTGAGGGAGACTGCTCAGGTGCTTGGTGGATTGTCACTCAAAAGGTGCTTTTCAGACGTCTTTCTCATCATCAGACGGGGGCTGAAGACGTTTGGGAGGAAGCCCACAGAGGCAAAGCACCGTTCTCATCATGTCACATCAAGGGCACACCAAGGTACCTCGGCGGTGCTGGTGTGGACCTTGATCTGGGCCTCGGGTTGTGCGTGTCGCTTTTCTCCACTTAAAGTTGTTCTTCCTTCCTTTTCTCCTTGTTCACCTTTTGCTCTTTAAAACAAAGTCAACATGAGCCTCCTAGACTTCAGGAATGGAGAGCTGTCCGTCCTCCACCTCCTGGAGGGTGGAATATCTTTGGGAACTTCCTAGAATTCTTTTATATGGGAGGTCTATTTTTTAATCGATAAATAGAGACCTATAAATTGATCTTGTTTATTTGTTTACATGGTCAATCATTTATCTATATCAGTGGAGACTCATGAATATTGATGTTACACTTTGGGTTATATTCCAATACTATTTCATTTATTCTCTTGTTCAATTTTTTCCAGATTTGACCACTGAGACCTTTTATGACTGGGGCCTGTGTCCCTTTGATATAATCTCCTTGTAGTTTTGTGTTTGAGGATTTTTTTGTTTTGTTTTTCTGGGGCGTTGGCACTACCAGGTGCTCCAGGCTCATGTGGTTTGTTCCCTGCTCCAGTCCTCGGGTCAGACACTTCTCTAAGGATCCCTGGTTTCTTTAATTAAAGAAGAGTATTCAAATCCATGATCATGGCTAGGGGTGGTGGCTGGAGCCTGTAATCCCAGCACTTTGGGAGGCCAAGGCAACCTAGGAGTTTGAGACCAAGCTGGACAACATGGTAAAACACTGTCTCTACTAAAAATAAAACAAAAATTAGCCTGGTGTCATGGTGCATGCCTGTGGTCCCAGCTACTTGGGAGATGGAGGTTCCAGTGAGCCAAGATTTCTCCACTGCACTCCAGACTAAGCACCAGAGTGAGACCGTCTTGAAAACAGAAAAAGAAAAAAGAGAAATGTGTTTTAAAAAATCATGATCAGGGCTCCTGGTGTGCTCCTTGTTACTGGAGCATTCTCAGCCCACAGAGCAAGAAAATATATGTGTGTGTTGTAATCTATGTACCTACAAATACCTCCAAATATTTCATATGTATCTATTTGTATCTATATTAAAGAAAATATGAGCCTCCTGCTGTCCGCACTCCAATCCATTGCCCCATGAACGACGCAGGTGCCATGCATTTGTCTGTGAGCTCTCACTCTAGTTGGAAACCTGCTCCCATCACCCTCCGTCCATTCGTTGATTACGTCCCTCCCATGCACACGCATTGTGGTTTCAGCGATGTTGGTGGCACCGCTGCGGAAAGGACTTTACCATCCAGAGTACAGCGCTTCTGTGTGGTTCCCTTTGCCTTCAGTCTTCAGAATCCACTCATTTTCAATGCCTTTAGGGCAGCACCTCTGTCCCCTTGCAGCGAGTTTGTCTGCAATGTACATTTGTAGAAGGTTTTGTCCCCATCCACATTCCATCCAGAGATTTCTCAACCTCACACATTATTTGCTTTTAATGTCACTCAATAAGGTTCATTCTTTGCACCATAAGTTTCTCCAGGCTTTGACAAGCGCATAGCATCACAAATCCATGATCACAGTAATGTGCAGAAGAGTATCTCAGCCTACAATTCTAAAACTCTATTTTCTATGCCATATTAACAATGGTTGTAAATGAATTTTTTTTGGAGAGGGAGGTCCCCCTTAGCCAAAGTATGTGACTTTAAAATCTCTGACTTTCACTGTGATTCAGAAAGTTTGCGTTGATGAAATGCTTTCATTTTAGTCTGATGTTTTTGCTAAAGGGAACCAAAGAAATGCAATGAATCCTCAGAATCAACTCAAAGGCCCAGAAGGGCCAAACGACAAAGAATTGGTCTCCTACAACGTCTCTGAGCACAAGCTCTGAGTGGCTAGTTCCAGACAAAGAGCACTTGTGATGCAAGGGGAGACATTGCCTTCATAGAGCAGCAGGAAGTTTCGTATAAAAGCAGCCTTTAGAGCTCTGGCCATTGGGCTGCAGGGACACCGCAGCGTGCAGACAGCATCGATGCACCCAGAACCCAGGGAGCTGCAACACGACATTGACTCTTCATCATTTTGGTTTGTTTTTAAATACAACTAGTACCAGGAGATCCCCCTTTATTTAATGACCTTTGTTTTTTATATGTTCAAAATATAACACATGATACACATAATTACTGGGATTTTAGAGTGCATTCTAATTTCACTTTCTGTCGCTTTTTTTTTGCAGACGGGGTCTCCCTCGTCACCCAGGGTACAGTGCAGTGTCACAACATGGCTCACTGCAGCGTCCACTCCTGGGCTTAAGGGATCCTCCTCTGTCAGCTTCCCAGGTAGCCAGGACTACGGTGCGTGCCGACACCCACAGCTATTTCTTCTTGTTATTATTTTTGTTTAGAGATGGTGTCTTACTTTGTTGCCTACACTAGTCTGGAACTCCCGGTCTCAAGCAATTTTCCTGCCTGAGCCTTCCAAAGTGTCGAGATTACAGGCATGATCCCTGCGCTGGGCTCCCATCATAATGTCTGAGCAGTTTTCCTTTATAGAGAGTGAACAGACCTCTGCCTACACATGTCACTGTGGGATGTTTGAAGGTGCATTATATTATGTGATGGGGAGGCCAGGTTATAAAATCAGGCCCAAGTGGAGAAAAGCCCACAGGAGCATTTGCAGCCAGCGCCTTCCATAGATGGCTCCAATGACAGGGAGACCCAGTGTCTGTGCACAAAGCCACTTGAGAAGGAAAAGGTGAGGTGGAAACATTGCTTCTCTAAGCATGAGAGCAGCAAAGACTCCCTCCTAGCCTTTCACTGACAAACTGAATTCCAGGCGTAGACACAGGCAGATCACCCACTTTTAGAAAAGTGCTCCTGAGAGCATTTCCGTTACTGTGGCTGGAACCTGCCCCCTGGAATCTGCTCCATGAGGGGATGGACATCACACGAAAAGCAGCCTTCAGAGTTTTGGCCATCCCGCTGCACGGACACCACAGCGTGTAGACAGCATCAATGCACCTTCGTCTCGGGCTCTGAGGCTGACATGCAGAGTGTAGACAGAATGAATGTGCCTTTCTCGTGGGATCTGAGGCTGGATCTAAACAAATTCTGCTCAGGTTGTCAGATGCCTTTGTCTAAAAGGCGGCTTTTACATTATTTAAATCAGTGTAGATCTCCTGCAGCCAGAGCCTTCAGGATTTCTCCTCTGCCATATAGAGGAATAGCCAGAATTCATCTATTTTTTCTATCAAAGGCATCTTATTTTTGTACTCAACAGTTGTAATTGTATATGTTTGTCTTAATCCAGTCATTTATTTTAATACAGCCTTGCTTTTTTTCCCCAGTAATTTTAGTTCCTCTCCATGTTCTTTGTTGTTTTAAATGTCTTTTCTAATATATTCTGATAATTCATTATCTGAACTACAGGGCTGCCCTTGTTTCTGCTGATCTTGATTTCTTTATTTTATCCTGGTGGCTGGCTCCCTGGAGTCAGAAGCCTAAGTGGCCTGGAGAAAAGCCATCGTGCTGGGGAGAATATGAATTGACTCCCACAGTGCCAGCCTAGAGGCATCATAGACCCAGAATCAACCTCACATCTCCACTTGAGTTTTTCTGAACCAAAAACATCAGTAAAAATTTGAATTTGAAACCCGCAAGACAGTTTTTGGGGGCCTTTTGTTCGTTTATAAGTTGTTGAGAAAAAGCATTGTTACACACAGAACCCAGAGACATTTCTGTTCCGTCCGGGCAGAACAGGCCCGCCTGCCCCCCCCCCGAGGAGGTGAACTGTGGCCGTGGTGTGTTTTGGGCCTCACTTTAACGCCACACTTACAGCATCTGTGTCTTTTCCTGTGTGCCCTTTCTGGAGACTGAAAGCCAGAACTCTAAGACACCAAGGCAGCCAGAGCCTGGGGGCGCGAACTGCCGGGAAGACTGTGTCCTGTCTTTGCCTCCTGTTAGACTCTAGCCCGTGGGAACGTCCCTGTTTCGTCTAAGTTGAGGTTTGTATTTGACAGGCTTTAAAAAATCTTCTGCCTCACACGTTTAGGTGTTTCATGATAGGAACACTTCCAGAGTGGTGTTTTTCCGGCTGTGTTGTTTTTGAATACCATTGATTTTATTTTCAAATGAACACCTTAGATTATTGCCCAAAATTCTTTCATAGATAAGAAAGGAGACACGAAAAGTTAAGGGGGCTGCTCCAGGTTCTGCATAGGTTAGTTTTCAGCTCCAAACTCCTCCTCAAGGCTCTCGGCCTCTGCCAGTTTTCCTTCCACCACCTCACGGTACGTGCTCAACATGCCAGTCTCAGGTGGGCACAGGAGCGGCGGCCCTCGGCGATCCAGGGGAGCCCAAAGGCCCAGGGGTGAGCCCTGACCGTAGCTTTTTGCATCAAAGTGATAGGACTGAATTCACACATAACAATATTAGCCTTAAATGTAAATGGGCTAAATGCCCCCATCGAAAGACACAGACTGTCAAATTGGATAAAGAGTCAAGACCCATCAGTGTGCTATATTCAGCAGACCCATCTCACATGCAAAGACACACATAGGCTCAAAATAAAAGGATGAAGATTTACCAAGCAAGTGGAGAGCAAAAAAAAAGAGCAGGGGTTGTAATCCTAGTCTCTCTAATAAAACTGACTGTAAACCCAATTTTTTAAAGCAATTACTATAGCCCTTGACAAATATAGGATCTGTTGGCCAAGGAACTTCATTTCTAAAATTCACAGCTTCATTTCACACCTTCATTTCTAAAACTCATACTCAAACTCAACCAGAATAACCTTGAAGGCACTGGGTTGTGTACTGGAATGCCAACATGAAGACATCAACTTGGCAGAAACAGAGACACCCATTTGTGGCCAGGGGTACTGGAATAAAGCAAGCGAGCTCTGACTTCTGGGTTCCTTGAGGCCAAAAAGGGATATCAAAAGGTCTCTCTTCTAACTCCATGATCAAAATTGTCCTTGAAAATCAAGGCAACAGCACCAAGACTTCAACCTAGTTCCTTTTTAACACCTGAAGTGCAATTATTGCCCATTGTGCTATTTTCAAGCAGGTGACAAAATATCTGGATACTCAAAATGTTCACAACCCCCAAACTGATTGTCCTCCTACTTTTTTTCCAGATAATATACAGCTGACATAAATTTCATGTTGGAAATTTCATTTAACAGCATTTCCACATATTTTACTAATTTGTGTTGACTTAGAAGAACACATTACAGTTGTAATCCTTCGTGACCTTGGTATACCAGTTTCATCACTGAGTTTAATTATTTGTAATAATTTTTAAAACATTTCAGAAGCAATGCTCTAAGATACAGTTTAATCTTGGTTGCATTTTACTCTTTTTTTGTTTTTTTGCATGTTTTCTTTTTTCTTTATTGCCCAAGCTGGCGTGCAGTGGCGTGATCTCAGCTCACTGCAACCTGTGCCTCCTGGGTTTAAGCAATTTTCCTGCCTTGGTCTCCCGAGTAGCTGGGATTACAGGTATGCACCACCACACCTAGCTGCTCTTTAGTAGAGACGAGGTTTCACCATATTGGCCAGGCTGGTCTCGAACTCCTGACCTCAAATGATCCACCCGCTTTGGCCTCCCAAAGTGCTGGGATTACAGGCATGAGCCACTGCACCTGGCTGCATTTTACTTTTGATTTTGCTGCAAAAAGTGGTGAAACTTCCAGATTTTTAATCTAAGCAGTTGGCCTATAAATGTAGAGCTGTATCCTTCAACTGCCTGAAAAGATAGTGTTTTATTTTTTTCCTTTCCATCAGTTCAGCTGTTCTAATCTCTGTGTTTACTATTAACGTTTCTGTTTTAAAAGCCAGATCTGGAGGATTTTCATGACTAATTTAGATCTGTCAATGGAGCCTGCATGGAATAGTTGTGCAATCCTTGCAGAGCTGCTACTGGCAGCTGCCTTTGGAACAATGTACAAATGGAAACTGCTTAAAACAATAGCCTGAAGCAATTACATGCCAATAACCGCTCAGAGACTACCACACCTGCTTTCCATCCATCCTTATTAACAAGCCTAATTCAAAATCACAATTGATAGGAAGCAAACTAACCATTACCAGCTGGTACATGCAGATGTCTAAACAAATGTCATTGAGGTGGGAAACCTGGATTTCCTATAACCTGCAAATATGTGTGTTGAAAGTTCAGAACTTTCTTTGATCCATCATGTTGGAGCCAAAATGATTTTATGTTCAATGTGAGAAGAGTCTACTTTCTTCTGGAGTGAGAGAAGGAACATTTGTAAAGCAAATCAATCTGTGAAAATCAAGGCTTTTCCTATTTCAGGAACCTTTTTGTATTCCTGATCCAGTCTCTAGAGATAAACAGTTTTTAGCATCTCATCTTTGATAGGGGTTCGGGAATAGACCAATTTAGTATGTAAGAACAGCGTTAATGACACCCATGATCTTTCCAGCTGTGAGGAATGGCGCTCATTATCTGCGGAAATAATGGCATATGGGAGTATTAAGGTTGTGTTAAAAATACTCACAAACATATCTATCATCCACGTTTCAATATTTGCTCAACTGAGAACAGCCTTCAAAGAGAGACAGAAAGGCATAGCATCAAATAGTCCTCTTTGGAGCTCACAATCGGGTTTTTGCCAGGGCAAAGCCCTTGTGCGTGTCTTGAGGTCAGGTGCTCAGCTCCACACAAGGTGTGCTGAAAAACGTGGCAGGCTGTGTTCCCGGGAGACGTGGAAGGCGAGAACCACGGAGAGGGAAGGGCGGAGGTCGGATGAGAGTGAATGGTTCAACCACAGACCTTCCATTCTTTACAAACTGGAAATCTTTTTAAAAATACTTTAAAAATGGTATACACTCTTTTATGAGAGGAGTAATTTTGTTCTTACTCTGTACATTTTCAGAAATGAAGGATTGGTGATATTGGAAACTACGTGTGCATTGTGTGGGTGCAACTGCCATTGCATAGTTTTTATTCCGTGTAGAACAAAACACAAAATTTTGCCCCCAAAGCCTTTAAACCGTCAGAATGGTGATACTAGATCATAGTGATTCTATAGATAGCCTACTAAAATTAATTGTTATTATTATTATTATTATGGTTTTTTTTGAGACAGTTTTGCTCTTGTTCCCCAGGCTGGAGAGCAATGGCACGATCTTGGTTCACCGCACCCTCTGCCTCCCAGGTTCCAGCAATTCTCCTGCCTCAGCCTCCTGAGTAGCTGGGACTACAGGCCTGTGTTACCACGCCCGGCTGATTTTGTATTTTCAGTAGAGATGAGATTTCACCGTGTTGGTCAGGCTGGTCTCGAACTCCCTACCTCAGGTGATCCACCCGCCTCGGCCTCCCAAAGTGCTGGGATTACAGGCATGAGCCACCACGCCCAAGCTCTTCTCATGATAGTGAATAAATCTCATGAGATCTGATGGTCTTACGAAGGGGCATTCCCCTGCACACGCTCTCTCTTGCCTGCTGCCATATAAGACGTCCCTTGTTCTTCCACCATGATGTGAGGCCTCCCCTGCCCTGTGGAACTGTGTAAATTCAATATACATTTAATTCTTTAAACGTATATTTTACAAGAAAAGTGAAAATAAAAAAACAACAGTATTTAGAAGTGAAGGAAGTATTGACCATAAGGCTCATTGGAAAATAAAAACAGAAACTTTCACAATGCAAGGACTAAGAGAGGCTGAGAATATTGGTTTTCTTCTTCATGGTTTTTTTAAAGAACTGCCCCTTCTGGGAAGCCTTCCCTGGTTACCTCATTTAAGAGCAAACTTCTCCCTCCCTACCATCACTGTTTCTCTTGCTCTGCTTAATTGAACTCTCATCCTCTTCACTTTCTGAGGCCAGATGGGTGTTTCTTCTGTTTACAGCTGGTTGGTGATGAGTCTTTCCCACTAGAAGATAAACAAGATGATCCAAAAAAGTTCCCTTTCTACCACTACATCCCTAGAGGTTAAAGGAAAACCTGAAAACAGTCATTCAGCAAAATTAGGAATAAAAACCAGTACAACTCAAAATGCTGCTACAGACTCATCCCTGTCGATCCATGGATCTTGTTCTGTAAACAAACAAAAGAAAGGCCGGAATCTTTTTTTCTGCTAAAGTACATTTTTCACTTTTTAAATGCTGCAAACCTCATGTCAATTAGTTTTCGTGCATGTCATTGATCAAGGGTTAAATTGAAACTATGGTTTCTCCAGGGTTTTCTGCTATTTTTTAGAGAAAAGCAATTTCAACATTCTGATGAGGACTTTGCCATGTGAATTTGCAAAGCTTTTAGCAACATTGATTACTGCTTTTTGCTTAAATCTGGACATGCAATTATTATCATTTAAACCATTTCAACAGAGAGAATTATCACATTGTCAAATTCATTATTTTTATAAACTATGAGTAATTGGTAATTAGTATACCATAACAAAATTATTGATGTATAATTTTTCAAACATCTCAAATATTGCTAAAATTTACTGTAGCTAAACAGAGAATTGTTCAATTCCATACTTTTATTTCACAGTAATACCATGTGACTTAGATCATTAGAGCTCTTTAAAACTGAGATCAGTAAGGACATCAATAACAAAGGTGAAAAGTGGTACAAATTTTAAGTTGATGTTATTATTTGACATGGTTTGGATATGTCCCTACCCAATTCTCATTTTAAAGTGTAGCTGCCGAAATTCCCACATGCCATGAGAGGGACCTGGTAGGAGGTAATTGGATCATGGGGGTGGGTCTTTCCTGTGCTTTTCTTGTGATAGTAAGTCTCATGGGACCTGATGGTTTTAGGAAGAGGAGTTTCCCTGCACACACTTCTTGCCTGCTGCCATGTAAGACATCCCTCTTCCACCATGATTGTGAGGCCTCCCTGTCCTGTGGAACTGTGAGTCAATTAAACCTCTTTCCTTTATAAATTACCCAGTCTACAGTACATCTTTATTGGCAGTGTGAGAACAGACTAGTATCATTAAATCCCTTAAAGTGATTCATCTACTTTTTTATAGTAATAAAAATGATGACGATGATAACAATGAAATAACTAACACCACGTGTGTCAGGGGCTCTTCTGAGCACTGCCTGCTGCTGTGTGTTTTTTGACACAACAGTTTACTGTATGCGTGTGTTTAGGTGTGCGTGGGTGTGTGCAATTGGTTCTAGATTATTGACGAAGATTAAATCTGTGAGTCATTTGTTCTAGGGTACCCGGCTTAATAAGGCCTTCCAAGGCACACTGTTATAGAATATTCTTTAGTATTTTCTTCTACAGTGTTTATGGTATTCAGTAATGATTCTGACATTTACTTTGAACAATGTATGTAGCGAGGTCTCCCATTCTTGCCTAAATGGAGACCCACAGTCTTTTCTGAATAACCCATCTTATCCCTAGCTGATTAGAAACACGACCTTATTAATTCTCATTTCCATTTTACATACCAAAGTTGTATCACTAGTCTCCTCTGCAAATATGACCGAAAAACAGAAATAAGAAGAAAGATGAGGATGGTGAAGACAAAAGGGAGGAAGGCGAGAAAGAGAGGGGAGAAAGGGAATGGAAAAGAGGAAGTGAAGGACATAAATTTGATGAGATTTTTTTCTCAGCCAGAATGTTTTTCAAGGGAAACAGAATTTCAAATAGTTAGGGGTCTTCCTCTATTCTAATTGAGATTAGTAATTGAATTAATATGATTTTTCTCTGATTAGATATATGACATATGGCTGTAATAGGGCAGATCTTAGATTTATAGTCAGAATATCCTAGTTCAAATTTTGGCCTTACTCATTTGCAGAGCTTTAGTGAGAGTCAAATGTTATACAACAAGAGGCCATTTCTATATGTGAATTGGCAGAAATTTTATATTTTAGTTTTAAAGGTGATCAAATACATTGATATCATTGCCCTTTACAAAGTGGTTAAGGACTAATATTTTTTTGAAATAATTGTTGAACAGTATTAATGGGTCAAACATATCAATTTTAAGTTCTGTATGACTGGGCCCTCATGACTCTTGATAAGGCACTAAGACTGCTCCATTGGGGGATATAATGGTAATTTGAAACAAAATTAAACTGAACTCTGCACAAAAGAGAGAAGGTCTCACATTAGACTACCTTTCTGGTGCAGTTGAGCAGGTACTTAAAAGCTTCAGGATTTGTGAGGGATTAACCACTAAGAGCTATCATCACTCGGTAATGAAGAATAAATGTTAAAAACAGAAACCTTAATCCAAAATGTGGGTTCAAATTTACATTTAAACTCATTCTATAATATAAAATAATCCTATCCTATAACTGACATATATTATGCCATCTAAATTATTTATATTCTGCTCACAAACCGTCCATATTCATAAATAGCATGTTTGGATTGATTTATTTTTGTCTTTGTACAGTCTGTTCCTCAAGCTCCCAGGCTTTTAATTAATCTGGATTTGGGGTATAAATTCTTTGTGCCTTGATTAATACCAAACAGGCTTTATTTAATTAAAGAGACAGAGTGGTGAAAGACATTTTAATCAAAAATTTCATATGCATACAGTACATCTGTATTTAATACTCAGAAAGGGGAAAAAAAACCTGATTGATTGTATTTATTTTTTAAATGTTTGAATAAAGCAATAGTTCTATTTCCTGTGTTGAAACCCTTTATGTTCCCCCTTCATCTTAAAGCTGTCACCGCACAGAACATAAAGAATCAGCCGAGAACAGTGCAGGCACAAGTGACATTCCTCATTCAGAACCTCTGCACATCCCAAATAAATAAACACTTCAAAACGGAGGAGGATTTTCTTATATTTTCTTAGTTCAGGTCGCCCTGTTTAGGCCTCTGGAGGGTGTTATTTCTCAAAAAATGTCAGTGAGGAAGTGGAACTCAATCCTAAAATTTAAGGACTCATCATGGTTTTGAATGTGTGATTTATGCTGTTGATATGGGCAACCTGTTAAAATCCGTATTTCATTCATAGACATCTTGATGAAAAGGTTTTCTGTAATTGCACTTAAATCCAATTGTTGTTTTAGAGCCTGATTTAAATAATATTTCCTTCATTAAGGTACTGTGCAAAGCCACAGGGCTCACTGGGTATGAGGGTCGTACTGGGACCAGCAGCTTAGAACTTGTTAGAAATGCAGATTCTTGAGCTCTATTCCAGACTGCACAATCGGAAGCTCCAGGGAGGAGACCCAGCACACTGTGTTTTAACAAACCTTCTGGATGATTCTAATGCAGACAAGCACAAAGGGCTTAATAACAACAACAGAAAAAGCCCTCATAGATGTTTTCTTGAAATGCATCTCCAACCATAACCAATGGGTGCAAACAAGGCACGTGTTCAGGTAACAGAAGACGAGAACCACTGATTTCACTCGTTTCACAAGGACTGAGCTGTTTCTGAGGGCAGGAGGCAGAGTGGGGTGCTGCAGGGGTGAAAGCATGATGCCGAGGGGATGGTCCTCAGCCCCAATTTCCCAGGGGGGGTGACACCGGCCTCCAGTTGGTTTTGAAGAACATGTGCAGCACCTACAGCTCACCCCATCTGTTCATCCCAGGATTCATGACACCCCAGTAATTCTGGAATGTGTCCTCAGAAGAACAAATTGTTGTACACTCACACACATGACCCGTGGGGCTGGGCAGGGCACAGAGAGAAGGGCACCCGTGGATCTCATGGCCCCATCGAAGTCTGCGGCTGTGGGATCTGCTGGCAGGGGCAGCAGAGTCATGGGAGACAGGGGTTGTAAGTCATCAGGAGGTCTCCCTGCCCACAGCTCGGAAACTTCGTACTCCTGTAACTAAAAGCAGTGAGTTCAATAACAGCAGGAGCATGTATTCAAAGCAATGTGGCAGAAGAAAGGTACTGGCTTTTTGTTTTGAGTAGACTCCGTTAGAGGATACTTAGATTTGGGAATCACAGCATTTCCCAATGTGGCTGCATCACTCTGTGTTTCTCCAATGTCCAGGGAAGGAATTGCAAAACAGAGAAGAACCCTAGCTTCTTTTAAAGTGACTTTGAAATACATCGACTCAGAGCAGCTTTGGAAACTATAATATATCAAAGCAGTGCTACAGCACTTCGTGAAGCTAGACCTAAGGTTGAAATTATAATGCTGATCTTAAAAGGTACATTGTCACTAATTTGCATAGGAATATAGGTTACTGTTTTAAAGCATAAGATGCTTGTCATAAGATATACTCAGTTTTATTTTTTTTAAATACTGTTTCAGGCAAATATACTCACGTAAGTGGGTGTATCAGTCACTCGCCTGTTTCTCAGCATATTGGGCTGAGTGTGAGATTGACCTTCACAGAGTGTGGATCCAGGAAGAAGACACTGCAGATACGCCACCCTTGCTGAACACATGAAACGTGTTACCTTTCAGAGCACCGCGTTTTAGTGGAAAAGTTTCTTGCCAGGAGTGGTGGCTCACATCTGTAATCCCAGCGCTCTGGGAGGCCGAGATGGGAGGATCACCTGAGCCCTGGAGGTGAAGGCTGCAGTGAGCCATGATTGCACCACTGAACTCCAGCCCTAGGTGATGGAGCAAGACCCTGCCTCAAATAAAATCCAAAAAACAAAGTTTTTAAAAGGCACACTCATTAAGTTAAGAGAGTAAAGCCATGGTTTGGGAAAATAAAATGGCTTTCAGCCAGCTACTCTTCAAGCTTCTTCTCCTGTAAGTCTCTTCTGATCAGTTCACTGGGTGTGTGTGCTTATATTTTGGTTAGTACATCTTCTTTTATTTAATTTTGCATGATATGTTAATACTTATCCCTCTGGTAAAATTAATTCATCCATCCAAAAGATGCAATTATTTCCAAAATCAAAAGGAAATGTCACCATTCAAAGGAAAACAGACTTCTGCCTGTATCTATCCACAGTTCAAATATGGATGAAGCATTGGAAAGCATGAAACAGTTACGTGAAATTGTAAAAACGAAGGCATTTGTGTCAAGTTTCTCTTTCTTTGTGAACTCTGAGTATTCAAAGAATACAGGTGTTTGATCCAGAGTAACATCAATATGACGTCAAAAGAAAAGGAAATACGTTTTTGCCATTTATGTAGATTTTACGTGTGAAATAACAGGACACAAAACATTCATGGAATCACAGGACCCAAACATGTGAAATAACAGGACGCAAGACAATAATGAAATCTCATTTTCTGTGCAAAAGCTGAAAGGAAACACATCTGTGTCTTTTCAGTTTCCGGAGATGTTTCAGGCTCCCTGCGTGTCCTGTTTGTCAGCTCCTGGCCGAGGACACTGACTTCCAGGCCCTCATTCTGACCACGTGGAGAAAGGCGGTTTCTGGGAGCTGGAGCCGGGAAGTTTGCCGTCCAAAGGGCAGGCAGCGTGTGCTTGCGCCCTGTGGGCTGGTCCTGTGTGGCCTGGCCACCACGCAGCCCTCCCCGGCCTGTCCGTAGGACCTGCGCCCGGCCAGCCTGGGCTCAGCAGCACCGGCCAGCCGGGCTCTCAGGAGCCTGCAGCCAGCGTCAAAAGCCAGGCGCGGAGGCGGCCCGGGCTGGAGGGCGGATCGGGGGCTCGCGGGGCCCGGGAGAGGGTCTGTGCAGCCTCGCTGCGAAAACGCTGCCAGCGCACACTCAATCCTGAAAGGGATGCGGAGGAGAGGACACTGCACAGCTAGAGGCGACAGCGGCGCCATTCCAGGCCCCCGGCGGACATCGGCCCAGTCAAAGCGGCGGCATCTGCTATTCGGCCGAAAGGGTGGAATCTTCTGTTGGCTCAGGCCGTGGCCAGGGATAGAACAGCCCGGAAACTGTGCAAACAGCCTGCAGGCTTCCTCAGGAAGCCGGTCTCGGGAGGTGGCCCCAGGACACCGCAGCAGGTGCCTCCAGCTCGTGGGCGCTTCCTCACGGCGCGCAGGCCCGGGACCTGCACCTGCGAGGCCGGGATGTCTCAGTCCCACCGCGGCGCGGGCCGAACCGAAGGCGTCCAGGGGAACAGCTTCCAAAGTGTCCCCTGCTGTACCCACGTCCACCCATAAACACCCTCAACCTTAGCCTTCCCTTCTTTTACGTTTTGTAAAACCAGAGATTGTTCTGGAATTTTAGAGACTTTTAAATTTTATTTTACTCATTTTATAATGCATACATTTTTCTGGGTTACAACTTAACGTCTTGACACACGCATAAGTTGTATAACGATCAAATCAGCCTGTCGCCTTAAATGTTTATCATTGCTCTGTGATGAGAACATTCAAAAGCCTCTTTTCCAGTTATTTTGAAATATGAAATACGCTATTGTTCACCAGTCACCCTGCTGGGCAATAGAACACGAGGACTTGCTCCTCCTCTGCCCTCTCAAGGTCACTTTGTCCCCTTTGGCCATTTCCACCCTGTTCTCTCTCTCCAACCCTCCTCATGCCTGTAACCATTATTCTGCTTCCTACTGGCATAGACCAAATTTTCAGAATCCACATGCAAGCAGGAGCATGCAGTATTGGTCTTTCTGTGTCTGGCTACTTCACGTAATGTTCCCTAGTCTCACCCCAGAAGCTATTGCTGCAAACCACAGGATGGCATTCTTTTTGCGGTGGAATGATGATATTCCGTGATGTGTTTGTAGCACGTGTGCTGTATCTGTTCATCCACTGACAGGCCCTGACGTTCATCCCACACCTTCGCTGTTGGGAATAGTACTGCGATAAACACAGGACTGCCAGGCTCTTTGACACCTGGATTTTTTTCCCTTTGGGTACATACGTGGTAGTTAGATTGCTGCATCAAATGACAGTTCTATCTTTTATTTTTGGGAACCTCCATAATCTTTTCCATGATGCCTGTAATAATTCACATCCACCAGCAGTGTGTAAAGTTTCCCTTTTTTCCACATCCTCGCCAACACTTGCGTCTTTTTCTGTTTTTGAGACAGAGTCTTGCTCTGTGACCCAGGCTGGAGTGCAATGGCACAAGCTCGGCTCACTGCAACCTCTGCCTCCCGGGTTCAAGCAATTGTTCTGCCTCAGCCACCCCAGTAGCTGGGATTACTGGCACGTGCCACCACACCCGGCTAATTTTTAATGTATTTTTGGTAGAGACGGAGTTTCACCATGTCAGCCAGGCTGGCCTTGGACTCCCGACCTCAAGAGTCTGCCCACTTCAGCCTCCCACAGTGCTGGGGTTGCAGGTGTGAGCCACCGCGCCCAGCCTGACTTCTTGACAGTAGCTCTTTTGACTGGAGTGAGACGATACCTCGTGGTGGTGTGGGTTTGCATTTCCCTGATGGTTAATGACATTGAGCGTGTATCTGATGGTCGTGCATATGTTTTGTCTGCTTTTGAGAAATGTCAGTGCAGGTGTTTTGTCTACTTATTAATTTAATCAGATTGTTTTGCTGTTGAGTTGTTTGAGCTATCTTTTAATATAGTAACCCGTTTTCAGATATAGAGTTTGCAAACCTTCTCTGTAGGTTTTCTCTTTGCTCTGTTTGTTGCCTCGACAAAAAAATTATTAGAATCAATAAACCAATTCAGTAAAGTTGTGGAATATAAATCAGCATACAAAAATTAGTGGCATTTCTATATGTCAATAGAAAATCATCGGAAAAAGAAAGCAAGAAAGCAATGTCTTTTATGATAGCTACAGAAAATAATGAGGCAACATTGGAGATCCTGTGTTCTCAAAAAAAAAAATCAGAAGAGAGAAAATCAGAAGCTTTGGCAACGAGTTTTGGTGTAAAAGCAGAGAAATAAGGCTACAGCTAAAGAAAAACATGGGATCTGGAGAGGCATTTGCTCCCTAGGGTGCGTGTGCCTGTGTGTCCTGTGTGTGTGTCTATGCTGGAAGAATTGTAGGCTGTGTACTGATGGCAGTTGTCCAGTGGAGAGAGAAAAGTGATGAGAAGAGGCACATATCCTTGCCCTAGCAGGATCTGAGATGATCTAGAGCATGATTAGGTGGGATTGATCTTAGTCAAGAACATGTGTTCAGTTTCAGCACAGATGGAAATCTCAGCACACAGATGCAGCTGGTGCTTGGGGAAGTTCACAAAATTTTCTTCTACTGCTTCTAATTTCTAAAGAAACATTTTGGAGATTATTAGCCAAAACTGTGGAAGGAGGAAAACACATTGAAAGTTTAAAAAAGATGGAGAAAGCATGACACTGGACTCCACTTACAGCTGGCAGTCCTGGGTAGAGGAGACCCTCTATACTGTGCAGATTTTCTTCCAGCCATGAGCAAATACAAGCACAGAGGAGGTGGAAAGTTAGATTTAAATTAGGGCTGGGGTTTGGTCAGGTGCTCCAAACAGTGCTAGAGCTGAGGTGCAAATGGATTAAAGTGCAAATGGCTGAATCTGATGGTGAGTGTTGGGATCTCAGCAGGCTGAGGGGCATGAAAAGTGTGGTGCAGCGTGGAGGTCTGGGCCAGGCCGAGACCCCAAGCAGCATGAAATCCTGAGATGTACACAAGGGGATGCAGGTGGAGGCCGACCTCTATCCCTTCACTTCACCGGTAGACACTTGTGGGTGACCTCGAGAGAGTGCTCATGTCAGAGCAGAGGAAAGGAATACACGAAAGGGCAGATGGCGGCTTGGGAGCATGGACGCCTGGAATAAAACGCGTGCATGCCTACTTAGACCTGGACACTAGAGGCATGTCTTTAAAAAGCAAACACCTTCGCATGTCAAAATGGTAGATGGCATCTCTTGGTGGGCCCTGGTACCAATGCTACATCTCCAATGCCCTGGCAGAAAACATAAATGTCACCAAAAAGCATAAGGCCAACTTGTGGTCTAATTTGTGAAGAATGAATGCACTTATCTAGTGAAACCTGCAAAGGCTCTGTCCACAGCCACAAGCTGGGAGGCCGGGAAGCTCCCTCCTCTGAGCCTGCTGCTCAGAACCTCTGGCACAAACACAAACTGGTGAACAACTGAAATGACAAGATGTAAACCTCGGTGGCTGCCTCCAGCCTCCTTACCCTCCAGGTGAACGGGGAGCCTGATATCAGCCAGGACAGAGTGCAAAGAGAGGGCAGGAGAGGGCTCAGGAGGAATTCGTGGCTGAGTCTTCCTGTTTCTGGGGTCCAGCCACGTCCTTACTCTTGCTTCCACGGGAAGACCAAGTCTCTCCATGATAGAGGCTGTTTTTGCTGCAAGAAAATTAAATTGTTCTTTGCCACTTGCAATCACAGGACTCCTAAAAATACAGCACATTAGTCAAGCAAACAGAAGAATAGATGTCCAAATACTCAGCCAAGAAGAATGATCATTTGAGAAATCTAAGCTGTCTTAAATCAGAACAGAGAGCTGGCTCATTAAAATGAGGATGTACATTTTAAAAATTCACACCTGAACATTACATTTGTAGGATGTTTTATCTTAAAACACCTAGGTACATAATTATCTGTCAATTTAAAAAAATTAATTTTTATAAACACATTATCCATTAATTTTTTCCTGGCACAGCAAAACATTCCAATTCCAATAAGACCTAAAGAAATCCAGCTCTCTTGCATGGACAAGGAGACATCTACAGTGGTCTGCACATTGGATGGGCCGCACTGAAGAGCTAAGGGAACCTGCAGGACTTCCCGGCTGTGTCTACGTGGGCGTTGCTAAAAGAAGGGCTTGATTTCATAGGCGGGAGAGGCACGGGCCATCCTGGGGAACCTGAGACTCGCAGACATGGCCCCTGCGTTCTGCTCAGTGGCACAGGGCAGAGGGCCTCACACTTAATCACCAGAGGAGTCCAGGGAGCATTCAGTGAGATTCTCCGAGCCTTCCAGTCAAGATGCCTAGCCAGGCTGACTAACCAGCTAACCAGGTGTAAATATGAACTAAACATCCCGAAACAGTGGAACCAGCCCAGGCGGCTTCCAGGGAAGTTTTGAACTATCAACACCACGTTGTCATTCCCTGGCTAGCCCCTGCCATGCTTACCTCGGCTGAGGCGTGGAGGTAGAAGGCCAGCTAGCATGGAGACACTGCAGGTTTACCGGGCTCCGCTCTGAGAGGTGGCCTGGTCATTACCACCTGTGACTTCCTCTCTCTCTCCAAGTGAACACCAGTGAGGAAATGTTGACCTTGCAAAATTCTTATGGCGGGGGCAGTTCACCAGCTGTCAGACAAGGCAGAAATTTCTCAAAAATTGATACATTTAGCAGATGCCTGCTTCAGGCCATTCCTGTGTGGTTACAAAAAAATACCTGAGACTGGGTAGTTCATAAAGAAAAAAGGTTTCATTGGATCTGGGTTCTGCAGGCTGTACAAGCATGGCGCTGGCACCTGTTACAATCATGGCAGCAGGTGAAGCTGGGGCAGGCACGTCACATGGGGAGAGTGGGAGTTGGGGAGGCCACCTCCTGTTAAACAACCAGATCTGCTGTGAACTCAGAGTGAGAACCCACCACCAAGGGCACAGCCCAAGCCATTCATGAAGGATCCACCCGGTGACCCAAACACCTCCACCAGGCCCCACCTCCAATACTGGGGGTCACACTTTAGCATGAGATTTGGAAGCCACACACATCCAAACCCGGTCAATATACTTGCACCCATCTTTATTGCTCATTGCAAATCAATACTGAACATATGGATCTACGGGGTTCAGCTAGCTGGAGGTCAGAATTTTGAGACTCTCAGAGACACTATCTGAGTGACCGACCAAGTAAAAATCTGTGGCTCCCAGCACTAAACACCACTTTTTTCCTAATTTCTATCTCACACATGCCAGATTTTCCCAAACCAAGCACATCCAGTGTAGTGAAAGCACCCCTGGGAGACACCATTGGAAAGTCCAGGGCCCCTCCAGAAAGGGGGCCGTCTTTGCACCAATGTCTTGCTCCCGTGCTTCAGTTCATCAGTAGACTTGGTGCAGGCAAAGGTTTGTGCCTAAGCAAGGCTGCTGGATGTCCCAGGCTTCTATAGTCCTTCACCTGTTTCATCAAAGTGCGTATTTAAAACACTTTAACAGACTGAAGATTAAAGATGCTACACCTCTTCCAACTCTTTAGGTGCCATATATTCGATATATTACCTTCCTGCAGATAGTATTATTTGTAAGGCTATGTTTATAGGGAATGTAAACTTGTGACATGCAGAAATTATAAAAAGTCAGCGGGGTGTTTACTAGATGCATGCCCAAGTATGTATGCAGAGAGTGCATATTTTTTCACACTCTGTTGAAATACCATGGCTTAGTTGCCTTTCCTAGAATAAATGTTATGTTCTATAGGTAGCATGTAGGTGAGTCAGAGGTGACTCATCTCAGTGTCTGTGGAAGTTGTAGAGGTGGGAGGTGAAAACGCTAGTTAATGTTCTTTATGAAAGCAACTGACTTGAAAATGTTCTTTTTCTCCTTTTATCTTTACCCTAAGCTTCCTTCTTCTCTAGACAATTTTCTTTCATATCACCGTTTTTAGTAACTATGGCTGTTGGAAAGACGTAAAACACCATGCGTCCACTTTAACACTATTTAAATGATATTTCTACCTTTGTTTCAGAGAGCCACTGTGCACAAATGAAGGTATAAATTCAAGGGCCCCCTTTGGTGTTTATTGCTGCCTATGGCATGCCACTTGCAGGTTACACTTTTGAGTTAGGTTTACAAAATTGAGGAAGACCAGCCTCCCCAAATCAAGGTAGTTAGTCTATGGGGACAGAGAAAAATAAGTAATTTTCTACAATTAAAAGAGACAAGCATTTGAAGACAAAGAAAATCAACAAAAGATAGGAAGGACAAAGCAGTATTCTCAACCCACCTGTGCAGAGTGAGAGAGCATCTCGGAGGAGCAGAAAGCTGAGGGTTGTGAGCCACAATGTTGAAAGTAGAAAATGATGAAGGTGCATCCCCAAGCCTGGAACCCTACCATGGAGCCAGCCATTCTTGTCTTTAACAAGGCAACTTCAAAATAAGAAAAGAGTTATCTCCTAGGTGAACATGTGCATGTTCTATTAAGGGTGGGGGCTTCAAAACAGATCCCATTACCTCACCCTCAGGAAACATTAGGGAGAGAAATAGTCTGGTAAAAATTAACGTGTGCAGTGACTTCAACTAGGGACAAGAGGAGCACAGAGAAAGGTCTCAGGAGTGTGTGTGTGGGCACCTGCCTGAGTCCCTGTTGGTGGAGTGTATTTCTGGTGGACTTTAAATAAAAAATGGTAGAAGTATCAACATCAAATTAATATTTATGGGTGCAGCTGTTTGAGAAGAAATGATTCATTGTAGCAAAAAATACACATAGAATTTTATCTTGGAGGAAAAAAGAGCAGCAGACACTTTGGGGTGTTTGTTTTTGAACTGATTTTGTTTGACTACAAAAGAGATTAATCTACTAACTAGGAGTGACTACCAACTCAGGTAGTCGACAATTCTGCTGAGACGTCATGAAATAGCAAAATATGGTACTGCCCACGGTGTGGAGGACGCTCAGGGACTGACAGAGCTTCCTGAGTAAGGATCTAGTTCTGATTATGACAGGAACAGGGCGGGTCAGGGAACTGATTGGCCCATTACTGAATATGGCTGCACAAACTATACAGAAGCTTCCAAGCATGAGGTTTAGAACAGAAACATCAGAAGGCAAATCACTGGGGAAATGTATGTGGGTTTAAAGTTTAGTAAGATGCTGAAGAAGAGAAAGAGAAAGATGGATCTAAAATTATACAGTTACACCATAATTATGCAGGTTTGAAAAGTAAACGACCTGAACAGGAACTAATAACAATGATTATTACTACTATTGCACCTACAGTCATGGTTATCGACTATCAGATTCAGTTTCAGTTTCCTGACATTTTTTCCAATATGATATAGTTTCCATTCTCCTTCATTCAGCTTACCAGCAAATACTTTTTAGAAACTCACTTATATCAAGTCATTTCAACACTTTCAATGTATTTTCAAAAATACATATTTCTTTTGCTATATTTTATCAATTTGCATTATATAAGTACATAACTACAGACAAATTTCTGCAAATTACCTTCCTCACATAAGAGAGAACTCAAGCTCACAAAATGTTTTAGTTTTTATCTATTTATTTAGTATTTACTTTTTGAAACAGGGTGATATAGTTTGGCTCTATGTCCCCACCCAAATCTCATGTTGAAATGTAATCCCCGTGTATTATAGGAGGGGTCTGGTGGGAGGTGATGGAATCATGGGGCAGACTTCTGCTTGCTGTTCTCTTGATAGAGTTCTCACAAGATCCAGTTGTTTGAAAGTATACAGCACCTCCCACTTAGCTGTCTCTCCTGCTCTGACATGTGAAGATGTGCTTGACTCCTCTTCTCCTTCTGCCATGATTGTCAGTTTCCTGAGGCCTCCCAGCCATGCTTACTGTACAGACTGTGGAATTGTGAGTTAATTAAACCTCTTTTCCTCATGAATTACCCAGCCTCAGGTAGTTCTTTATAGCAATTTGAGAATAGACTAATGCATAGGGTCTTGCTCTGTCTCTCAGGCTGGAGTTCAGTGGTGCAGTCTTGGCTCACTACAGCCTTCACCTCCCAGGCTCAAGCAATCTTCCCATCTCAACCTCCAAAGAGCTGGGACCACAGTCGTGCACCACTACACCCAACTGATTTTTGTATTTTCGTAGAGACATTCACCTTGTTGCCCAGGCTGGTCTTGAACTCTCTAACTCAAGGGATCAGCCCACACCAGTCTCCCAAAGTACTGGGATTACAGGCATGAGCCACTGTACCCAACCTCTTTTTCATTAGATGGGTGCAAAAGTAATTACACCAAAAATTTGTGTATAAATTTTTGCACCAAAATTATTTGACATGGGGAGAATAATTCTCCCTGTGTTCCTTCTTATGCCAAAGGAGAGAGTTACCTTTCCGTTTTAGGTAGCATATGCAGTTTCCATCTGAAACTTACATCATTCCCTCACACAAAGTGAATAATACCTTGTCTCTGAAAGACTGCCAAGCCACATTTGCTAAACCGAATTTCTAACAAAGGATACTTATTCCAAAGGTGTAAGACTCATTGTTCCTAGTGTTTAGCTAAGGCAAGTCCCTTGTGTCTGTGGGTATAGACTTCCATGGAATTGTGCCCTAACACACCTCTGGAAGCACCCAACAAAGGTGTGGGCTTGGGCAGAGTGATCATTAAACTTACTGTCCAAGGTGTGGCACTGTGGAGTGTAAAAGATCAGTAAACAAAATTACATTTTAAAAACACATTGACAAATACATTTTTCTGTTTATATTGGTGGATATATGGAAACGTATTTTTATAAATGAAATTCTTTATAAAGTATATTCTTATACAATGAATGTATATGAAACTTCTACAGTTTAATTAAATAAATACTAAAACAAGAAACGAAGACACATTTTTTCCTGCTAAGTATCCACATGCTTGAATTTCTTTCTTGGTTACATCCATCTCTAATACAGTGTCATGATAACAGTTGGAAGGATTTATTCTTTCAATGTAGCCTTGTTATTTTTATGTTTCCATAAAATTGCCTGTAATCATTTTTTAAATGTCATATGAAGCTGTTTATACCATCAGTTTAACTCTCTTTGTAGAAGATAATTTTAACTGAGAAAATATTTGCAAAATGCTAAGAGAGTAAGCTCAGAGAATTCCTGCTAAAAAAGGAATACTGTCAATTCTAAATTATTTTTATTGAAAATACTTGAAGTATCAGCATAACTTTTGGAAAATTATCTGTTTTTGTGTTTTGTTATAGCACCTACTATTAATAAACTATTTTATTAGTGAAAACTAGTCAAATAATGTATTCCATTGGTGATTCTATTCAATGGTTCACATGATTTAGCCATTTAGCCTGAGAACTCACAGGCCTTCCCAGTATTATTCTATTCTCGGTCAGAATAAACATAAAAATATGCATTTATTTAATTACAAGTAGTAGTTCTGACTAAAGATTTTTCCCATGAATGAGGGATCACAAAATGAAATTTCAAACTTAAATACTATATACATTTGAGCTTTCATTATTTGAGTCCATATCTTGCTTTTATGCGTATATACTATAATATTTTCCTTTTGGCAAGCTTTAATTTTAGTATTGTAATTGGTTAAAAGTTTCCAACACGAAGTATTTTGGAGTTAATTTATTGAATATTTTGATTAAATAATTTTAATTTTTGACCAAAGTGCAACAAAAATTGGGATAATTGTTTCCAAATAATAATTAATAATAATTATGATAATAAGATAATGCCACACAGGAAACTTAGAAAGCTAGAGCATTTCCTCACATATATTTCACACACTGCCTTCCACCTGTAGGTCTTACACACCATTTTAGTCCATTTTGTGTCGCTATAAATAATTATCTGGGGTTTAGTAATTTATATTTTTTAGAAAGAGGTTTATTTGGCTCACAGTTCTGCAGGCTGAACATGGAGCATGGTGCCAGCATCTGCTAGGCTTCTGGTGAGCACTTCTGTGCTGAGTCAAGACATGGCAAAAATGTTTGAAGGGGAAGGGGGTACATCCAAACAGTTACCAACAGCAGGAGTGCCGTAGCCCTGCAATAACCCTTTCTCATGAGAACTAATGCATCCCCCTCAGGACTATTCCAGTTTCAGGAGAGTGAGAAATTCTGACCAGAACGGTCCCAAGCCATTCATGAGGAGTTCCTCCCTATGACCCACACACGTCCTTCTAGACCCTCTCTAGCACTGCCCACAGTGGGAATGAATCTCAACTTGATATTTTGGTGAAAACAAATAAGCAATAGCAACACCTAACTTATAACGTAATAAAAGGTTCCACTGATGCTGTCTGCTCCTGCATTGGCCTGAAATATTTGTGCATTTTGTATGGCTCTGGTGACCAGGCATGGGGCACTTCCCCAGGCCACAGTGGCTAGGCTGCTTATGTGGGAGGCACTGTGTTCTATCAGCAAACATCCTGCTCACTCTCCTCAAAGGGTGTGCTGTTTCTGCTGTACCATCAAATGATGTAGACGCCAGAACACGGTCATGGATGCCTGCGCTGGATTTATCATGTGCCAAGTGATGTCTCAGGTAGGTTGAGCTGCTATAGCAAAATTCCACAGACTGCCTGGCAGGAACAACAAACACTGATTTCTCATCATTCTGGAGTCCAAGAAGTCCAAAATCAAAGTACCAGCAGACTAAGTTCTTAGTGAGGGCCCTCCTGGTTTACAGAAGATGCTTCCTCGCTGTCTCTTCATGTGGTAGAGAAATAGCTCTGGTCTCTTCTTTTTACAAGAAAATCCCACCATTATGAACTCGTCCAAAGCTATTTGTCAGAGTCCTCAACCATTCCACCTCCTAAAACCATTCTAAGGGAGATTAGGGCTTCATCATATGAATCTGGGGGCACAAGCATGCAGCCCATAACAAGTGAGACTGCCGCTTCTCTGCATGTGGATGTCAATGGTAGATTTGGGAAGAGCATGGTGGGGGTACTCCAAACCCATTCTGATTATCTTAATGCAACTACCAGAATCCAAAGTAGTTAAAGTTGAAATACCTGTGGAATACGTTAGACTGAGTGGCCTGCCAGGGCAACCAGCATCCATGGACAGATACCAAGTAGATCGGGGCATTTGGATGCCCTGGATGAAGCTTTCTTATTTGGGACTTGTTGAGCTAGGAATAGGATTTGTGTCCCGAATTAACAGGCACAGCGACAGCTTTGACTATGGTTTTATCCACAGTGTAGGAAGTAGAGTTCAGAGTCACAGAGTTAAAACAAATGGAAAAAAATGCCAACAGACTTTGGTTGAAACGATTCCATAGAGAATACATGGGGTGCTTCACAGGTAATAATTGCCTAGTAACATAAAAATCTAAACTCATTATGAGAATTAAAAACAAATGCAAATTTAATATCACAAATGTCGCTACGCATGAAATGACCAAGTTAATCCATTTCACATATACACTTCACTGAAGATTTGCAACGAAACAATGAAATGAAGCTTAGTCAGTTTCATTGCTTCCTAAGTTTCATGGAGCATTTTTTTTTCAATTCTGAAACTTTAATTTTAAAGCAGAATAATATGCTAAACTATTGATTAAATTTGTAATCCACTCCTTGTTCCTCAGATTATAATAATTTATGTTCATTTAGATTTGTATTTTCTGATTTTCTTAACAACAAAAACAGATTTTACAAGGATAACTCATTGTGATGATACTTTATGAAGTTTATATTCATGTGTATCTATTTCTGAGATCTCTATTCTGTTTAATGGATCTATTTGTCTATTCTGTCAACACTACCGTGCTGCCTTGATCAATGTAGCTTCATAATACATCTCAAAATCAAGTAATGTGAGTCCCCCAACTTGGTTTGTTATGATTACATTGGCTATTCTAGGTCCTTCCCTTTTGCATGTGGACTTTAGAGTGTTTGTTGATATCTACACAGTAGTTTCCTGAGATTTGACTGTGATTTCATTGCACGTGTGGATCAAGTTGGAAAGAACTGACATTTTAACAATGTAGATTCTTCCATCCTATGAATGTGTAATGTCTCCGATTTATTTATTTAGATCTGGGATTTGTGTCTGGTTCCCTGCATAGAGTTCTCATTCATATTATATTTTGTTAGATTTATACCTATGTTTTAAAATTGATTTTGATACTATTTGAGGATTTTTTTATTTTAAATTTCAGTTGTTCATTGTTGGTGTGCTGCCTATTCAAAAATCTTATGTATTAATTTCAGATTTTTTGGTTGATTTTGGGGGATTTTAAAATAGACTTCCACTTTATCTGTTAGCAAAGACAATTCACTTTCTTTCTTTCTTATTGGTATACTTTTTATTTTATTTTCATTCCATATAGCGCTGGCTGAAATTTGTAGTGCAATGCTAAAGAGTGGTGATAGACTCCAACCTTGTCTTTTCTTAATCTCAGGAGGAAATCTAGCTTTCCACCATACATTTTGAAATTGCTGTAGGTTTTATGTATATATTCTTTATTAAGTTAAAGAATTTCCCTCTTATTTTATCATGAATTGGTGTTGTATTTTGTCAAACACTTGCTATGAATAAATTGATACACGATTTTACTTGTTTAGTCTGTTGATGTACTGAATTTCTGAAATAATTTTCATATTTGATCCAAACTTACCTACCTGAAATAAAATCTCACCTCAGGGCTGCATATAATTATTTTTATACATTGTTTAACTTTATTTGTTCTTATTTTGCAGAAGGTTTTTTAAAAGAACTTTAAAGATATTAAATTCATACAAAGTATCTTCTCTGATCACAATGGAATTAAATTAGAAACCAATAATAGAAAAAAAGTCAAATACACAAAAATGAAACCACACATTTCTAATCAATGGCTCAAAAGATAAATAAGAAAGAAAATGAGAAAATACTTTGAGATCAATGAAAGTTCAACCTGCAAACACTCATTGCCTGCAGCGGCTTCCGTACTTGGAGAGGAGTTAAGACCTGTAAACAAAACATTAAAATAGTGATAACAAAGGTCATCTCAAATCATCCTAATTTTTCTCTTTAAGAAACTGGAAAACGCAGAGGAAGCTAAACCCAAAGCAAACAAGTGAAAGGGAGCACCAGAGGTTAGAGCAAAACTGAGGAATCCGAGTACAGAAAAACGGGGAAAAAATGAATGAAACCAAAGTTGGTTGTTTGAAAACATTTCGAGAATGCTGGGTGTGTCTACACTCAGGCACGCAGAGCTTACATGGCAGCTCCTTGGGACCACAGCTCCCTGAGGTTTTCAGCCAGAATGGGCCACTGGACCTAGAGGAACAAGGCAGTCAGAGAAACAGTTTCCATCCATAAAAAGGGCAAAATGGGAGATAACACACAGCCATGCACACACAGGCCTACTCACTGCCTTGAAGCAGGGCGGATTGGGTCTCCAGGAAGGGGTGTGCAGGTGTGTGCAGGGGCTGTGTGCTGCAGCAACCAGGCTTTCACACGTAGTGTTGCGCATCCCAGACTGTGTCACCTCCCGCCAACTTTCCTCTTTTGGGTTGGACAGAACAGCTGCATACAAGTCAGGAAATAGTTTGTTGACTCACCCAAATGCCTATTTTGGAATCTTGAAGACACTGCAATTTCTTTCTAAAAGTAACCATCGAATAGATCCCATCCTTCAGTTATGCTAAGAAGTAACAAACTTAATTAATAACCAGCGTTGCTACTTAATTTTATCTTGTGATCAAACTGATAAAAGTCAACATTTGTCAGGGGGGTGTTTATACGCCAATTATAGTAAATTATTACTAGCCCCTAATTAAGTTGTTTGTTTTGAATAAGCTGGGTTTAGTCTCCAGGCTTTTCTAACAAATGAGTTGCTCGTTTCAATTATGTAAATGCAATTGTCGCTGCAACACTCAATACCTTCAATACTGAAATTCAGACTTTTCTTTCTAAATGTTTGCATTTGCTTGGATCAGGTTGTAACTTTTAGTGTGCTTCTCCCAATGAAATCTTAGCTCTCATCCTAAGTGTCCAATTCAGCGATTCTTTAGAAAACGTACACATGGGCACCTGCCCACGGCACCTGCCCACGACTCTGCCACGGGTGTGTTAAGTGGCCAGGCAGGATCCCACGGCACAGCAGACCTCAGGAGCTGTGTGCCCATTTACCCAGGTGGTGCCAGGCAGTTTCCCTGCATGTGTGCCAGGCAGGCCTCGGGCAATGCCCACATCTCAGCCCGTGTGTGCACAGCAGACCTCAGGAAGCAGGCGGGCTTCCCTGGAATTGTGAAATCACAGAAATATGGAAACTTAAAAAGTTGACTTAATGACAGTCTCCCCAGGAGGAAGACGATACAAAGGTACTTAGATATCTGACTTAAGTGTCGAAGTGACATTTACCAAACTGGAGGCCAGCTTCAGATTCTAGAAGCCCAGGCCTGAGCTGGACCCACGCGACAGCCGTGGCTTCACGGCCCGAGGTGGCATCCGTATCTTCAGTGGCCAAACACACGTTGGTTTCCACGCCGCTCAGTGTCACTTCGCAAATCCCTTTTTGTATCTCAAAGAGCAAAGGTGGATAGAGACGAGGAGGCGCAGGGAGGGATGAAAGGTGCAGGAAGCGCCTCGCCGAGCTCAGGAACCCGGAGGAGGCCCAGGGCTGTGCTGACGCTGGTCCTGTCGGGGAGGGGTGTGCTCGCCATTTTCCTCCTCGAAAGAGGAGACACTTGCTCTAAAATCACCCCCAGGCCTTTTGTCTGAGTCTCACGTAAACTCAAAATTAAAAATTAGTTTTGACTATCTCAAGGCTCCTTTGGGAACAGCAGGCTTTGGGTTCTTAATTACCCGCCTTTTCTTTTTCGCCTATCTGTCTGTCTGTCTGTCTATCTGTCTGTCTATCTGTCTATCTATCTGTCTATCTATCTGTCTGTCTGTCTGTCTGTCTGTCTATCTATCTGTCTATCTATCTGTCTATCTATCTATCTATCTATCTGTCTATCTATCTGTCTGTCTGTCTATCTATCT
>PVKP010021005.1:0-36019 GCA_004027715.1 Plecturocebus donacophilus
CAACAACAACAACAAAAGGCAAGGAGAAAGAGCTCTCCCCAGGAGTGTGGCTATACAGGGGGAGGCAGCGCTGCCCTGAAACCCTCAAAGACTCGAGGGCCTCACCCTGGTCCACATGGCTGCTCCTCCCAAGGGTGACCAATAGGTGGCTGTTTGCCGTGGGGATAAGTGTGATGGGCAGAGCTTGGTCTGGGTGCTCGCAAACAAGTGGTCCAGGCAATTCAAGGTGTGGATGAAAGTTGGGAGGCAGAAAAGAAGGGGGGTGCTGTGGAGCAGGGCCAAGACCAAGCCTGGCTCTCCCCACACAGCCAGGTCCCAGGAGCCTGAGAATTCTGAATCCAGCCCTCATTGAGAAGAGCTACTTAGCAAGTAGGAAGAGCACATACTTGATTGAACAGTTTGTTCACATGTTTATAACATCTTGATATTTAGCCACAGAGGATGCAGGCCTCCATCCGCACTCTGGGCCTGAGCCCTGCACAGGTTAGGGCTGAGCTGGGAGCAGATGGCTTGAGGGGAGAGGTGAAGGGAGAGGGTCTTCTTTGTGCTTTGGTTTAGTTGTTAGTGGTTGAAGCATTGTTTGACCCTGTACTCAGATGGTTGAAACCTGATCAGGACTTCTGTCTGAATTTGGTACAGAGCTTTGTACAGTGGTACAGAACTTGGTACAATTTGAGTCTTATTTCAGCAATTTTAAAAAGATATGTTTTTTAAAAAGAACTTTCTACTGATCTTTCATATTTTCTACTTTTATTATAAATTTTATCCTATTTTTTTTTAACAAGGTCCAGCATGCAAGAAATGTTTACTCAACCCAATTAAACTGAAGTAGTCACCTTATATTTTCCTTCTCAAATTCTAAAAATCTTGATATGTTTATTCTTTAACAAACTACCATACCTGCTCAACATTATAATATCTTACTTTAAAAGTTACCAAAAATGGAGGCAAAGTGCTAAGCAAATGCTTATTTTATAGAGCTCAGAATTTTTTTTTTAGACAAGGTGTGAACACAGATCACTGCAGCCTCAGCTTCCTGGGCTTCTATGATCCCCCCACCTCAGCCTCCCAGTCAGCTGGTACTACAGGCACTCACCACCATGCCTGGCTAATTTTTCTTTATTTTTTTTGCAGAGACAAGGGGTCTCACCATGTTTCCCAGTATGGTCTAGAACTCCTATGCTCAAATGATCCTCTCACCTCAGCCTCCCAAAGTGCTGGGATGCAGGCATGAGCCACCGCACCCTACCAGAAATTCTTATTTTAAAAAAGCATGAGGAATAAGCAATCTGAAGCATTGTAGTTTTTTAGGGCATTAGTATGCTTAGGCCAGCATGATTGTATCTACAGGGACAAAAAGGACATATTGCACATTTATTAGTATCAAATTTCTCTAAAGTATTTTACAAAGTTGTATAGCATAGGGGAAATCAAAAACCACAAAAGGAGAAAATGATTACTGCCAATAATACAATGCATCATCAAGGGAAGCAGAGATTAGAAGACAAACACTCTCATATGGGCCGCAAACTCTATCTATGTGACGTGGAGTAAGTATTTATAAGTATTTATAGTCTTAAAGTCCCAATTAGAACAATATAGGACCCAGGAAGCCAAGTCACTGCTGTTTCAGGCTCAGGACAGAAATGGAAAAAGTTCTGTGATTATGATCATGGGACCAAATTCACAATCAGGACCATCAGGAAAGTATTTCAGGAAGACATCACTCAAAGATATCAGGATATTTCCCTTCTTTTTAGAATGAGCACTTAATACCAGGTTTGGTTCATGAAGTAGAAGAGCTGAATATTTGTCATCATTCCCTTAACAGAGAGCAAAGTTTTCAGTATATCTTCTTCTGGAATAGTAATATGATACCAGGGCTTAAGGGATTTGTGGTCCATAAGGAATTGGGGTTTTGTTGTTGGTTTTTTTTTTTTTACTCTGGATAGACCCTGTCTGAGGGTGTCAATGGTGACTTTGCATCCTATTGGGGAAAAGAAGGGCAGGATTGATTACGTCTCTACATAGATACTCCTCTGTGAAGTTCTGAATGTATGCGTGTGTATCTGCTATACTCAAAAGGCTCTCTTGTTATGCTGCTGGACCTAGGAACACCCTCACCTCTACCTTAAAGGAGCTCGCTGCTCCATATTCCACCTCCCCGTCTTCAGCTAGTACTAGAAACTGCTTCCAAAAGTTGCATGTGTGCAACAACATCATTTTTCAAGCAACAAGAAAAGTCAAAGAAAAAAAAAGTTGCATGTGTCTCCTTCATTCCAGAAACATTCTTATTTTTCTTTTTTTTTTTTTTTTGTTTTGCTTTGTTTGTTAATTTTTTGTTTTTTGTGTTTTTGAGACGGAGTTTCGCTCTTGTTGCTCAGGCTGGAGGGCAATGGTGCTCCAGCTCCATTCACTACAACTGCCGCCTCCTAGGAAGTTCAAACCATTTTCCTGCCTCTGCCTCCCAGGTAGCTGGGATTACAGTCACCCACCACCATGCCCAGCTAATTTTTGGAAGGGCTTTTGCCATGTTGGCCAGGCTGGTCTCAAACTCCTGACCTCAGGTGTTCAGGCCACCTTAGCCTCCTAAAATGCTGGGATTAAAGGCGTGAGACACCACGCCTGGCCAGCATTCTTATTTTTCTGATTATAACAGGAAATTGGGCTGGGTGCGGTCGCTCACACCTATAATCCCAGCACTTTGGGAGGCCGAGGTGGGTGGATGACCTGAGGTCAGGAGTTTGAGACCAGCCTGGCCAACATGGCAAAACCCCTTCTCTGCTAAAAGTACAAAAATTAGTTGGGCGTACTTGCGGGCGCCTGTAGTACCAGCTACTCAAAAGGCCTGAGGCACGAGAATCACTTGAACCCAGGAGATGGAGGTTGCAGTGAGCTGAAATGATGCAGCCTGAGCAACAAGAGCAAAAACTCTGTCTAAAAAAAAAAAGAAAGAAAGAAAAAGAAAAATGGCCCCATGTGGTAGCTCGTGCCTATAATCCCAACACTTTGAGAGGCTGAGGCAGGTGGATTGCTTGAGGCCAGGAGTTCAAGACCAGGGCAACAATTCAGCCGGGGCAACATAGCAAGACTCTCACCCCTACAATAATAATAATAATAATAATAATAAAATAGCTGGCATGGTTGTACACACCTATAGTCCTAGCTGCTGAGAAGGATGAGGCAGGAAGATTTCAAGAGCCCAGGAGTTTGAGGCTGCAGTGAGCTATGATTATGTCACTGCACTCCAGCCTGGACAACAAAGCAAGACCCTGTCTATAAAAGAATAAATAAGTTAAGTAAGTACACATTGGTTGTAGAGAACGGGGGAAATTCAAAAAGGTACATGGGAAAGGGAGAAAGCATGGTCTCCCACCATAGAGGGAGAGAGAGAGAGAAAGTGAATCACTGGTAATTCTACCTCTTCCAGATAACAACTGTCATTATTCTAGTGTATTTCCTTCTAGAAGCTCTCTTTTCAGTATTTCTTTGCCCACTTCTCATCAGCTTCCTGTTTTGCACTTTTAATGTCACATCTTTAATAGAATTGATAGTTAAATGTGTAAATGCTTGAATTGGGAGAAATTTTATTTTGTGATGTTGAATGAAATTTATAGGAGGTCACTGGTTTGGACTGAGCTCCTGCACCAGACCTAACAGACCAAACCAAAATTGAGTCACTCATGCTAAAGTTCCATACCACCAAGCTGAAACTAAGTTGTTTATCCTTCCTTCCAAAAAATGAGGCCAGTGAAAGATAATAGCCAAATCTCCAAATAAGCCAGTTTTATGGGCATGATAAGGATGTTTCTTCTGCTTTAACTTTACAAGGAAAGTTCCTTTGTTTTTTGGTGTTTTTGTTTGTTTGTTTGTTTGTTTTTGAGACAGAGTCTCTGTCACCCAGGTTGGAATGCAGTGGCAGTTCTACAGTCTTTTTTTTCAAGATGGGGTTTCACCATAATGGCCAGGCTGGTCTTGAACTCCTGACCTCAGGTGATCCACCCACCTCGGCCTCCCAAAGTGCTGGGATTACAGGCGTGAGCCACTGCGCCTGGCCTCTACAGTCTTTAAACTGTAATCTTGGGCTAGTAAATATTTTCTAGACACCAAATTATATTGAGTTTTTGTTTGTTTGTTTATTTGTTTGTTTTAAGACAGAGTTTCACTGTGTTAGTCAGGCTGGTCTTGAACTCCTGACCTCAGGCGATCCACCCACCTTGGCCTCCAAAGTGCTTGGATTACAGGTGTGAGCCACCACGCCCAGCCTATTGAGTTTTTTTAAAAAATAACTTAACCAAGTGTTTTAACTGTCTTTTTACTTCCTTTAATATTTCTTACTTTTCAGTCACTTGAATAGTTTTGTTTTTTTTTTGTTTGTTTTTTTTTTTTTTAGAGACGGGGTCTCACTATGTTGCCAAGGCCGGAGTACAGTGGCTATTCACAGGCGCGATCCCACTACTGATCTGCACGGGAGTTTTGACCCGGTCCACCCCTCCTTAGGCAACCTGGTGGTCCCCCGCTCCCGGGAGGTCACCATATTGATGCCGAACTTAGTGAGGACACCCGATCGGCATCATGCACTACAGCCCAGATCTCCTGGGCTCAAGCCATCCTCCCACCTCAGCCTCCAGAGTAGCTGGGACTACAAGCAAGTGCCACCGCGCCCGGCTAGTAGTATTTTCTAAGTACCTATCAGGGAGTTAGAAAACAAGACAGTATTATATGTGCCTGTGTGTTGAAGCCACAATGTATGTAGAACATATAAAGACTACAAATCATGTTCAGTATATACTGCTTGGGTGATGGGTGCACCAAAACCTCACAAATCACCACTAAAGAACTTATTCGTGTAACCAAATACCACCTGTTCCCTAAAAACCTACAAAAAAAACATATATTAACATATGTAATGTATATATAAATATACCAACCTGGGCAAGACCTCCTGCGCCTTTAATCCCAGCTACTTGGGAAGCTGAGGCACGAGAATTACTTGAACTCAGGAGGCAGAGGCTGTACTAAACCGAGTGTCTTGTTTGCAGATCAGAATATATGCATAGTATTGTAATGCTATCATTTATGCTTTTAAAATGAGAGAGGGAGTTTTACACACACACACACACACACACACACACATACACACTTTGAATATTTTACATTTGTTTATTATCTTCAGAAATGTTGTTTTTTATTTTTTATTGTAAACCTAAAACACAGATCCAGAAAAATTCCATAACTCAAATTAACATCTTAGTGAATTCTTGCCAGACAAATGCTCTTGTAACTATCTACCAGGTCTTGTTTTCTAGCTGTGTCATATGTGTACATATGTTGAATCTCCTAGGACTGTAAGCACTATGTCTTTTTACTTCCTTCCTTTGTACCCTAGGGCACTAAGCATTGCTAACTCCTTGCTAGGTACTCAGAAAATACTATTCAAGTGACTGAAAAGAGTAAGAAATATTAAAGGAAATAGATAGTTAAAACACTTGGCCAAGTTGGTTTTTTAAAAAAACTCAATATATTCTGGTGCCTAGAAAATATTTGCTAGCCCAAGATTACAGTTTAAAGGCTGTAGAAGCCTATACATCTGTCTCCTTTCATCCTAATTATTATCAGAAACAGACCGTTATCTTTTCTTTTTTTTTAAGACCGGTTTTCACCATGTTGGTCAGGCTGGTCTTGAACTCCTGACCTCGGGTGATCCACTCACCTCGGCCTTCCAGAGTGCTAGGATTACAGACATGAGCCACCATGCCCGGCCAAACAGGCCGTTATCAACAAAGAAGCACAAAGATTAGTCACCAGTGTGTTGTTTTAACTCTTGCCATAAAATATCTCTAAGAGTTCATCTAGAGAAATGCTGAAAAAGCAGTTTACTAACTACCATCCACCCTTCCCCGAAGTAATCTTGTCTGAATCAAAGTGTGACAGATTTGTTTAAGCTGAAAACTTGGGGAGGAAAAAGGACAGGCAAATTTTAAACTTAATGAGAAATGTGTACTTTCAAAATGAAGGTGCATGATGTCTACATTGAGACATCTGGCCGGGCGTGGTGGCTCACGCCTGTAATCCAAGCACTTTGGAGGCCAAGGTGGGCGGATCACCTGAGGTCAGGAGTTCAAGACCAGCCTGACCAACATGGTCAAACCCCGCCTTAAAAAATAAAAAAAAGAAAGAAAGAAAAAAAGAGACATCTGACTTAATGAAACATATTCTTAAGAAAAAGTACCCACTTATTTAAACTGTTATTTATATGTTAATAAAATAAAATATATTGGTTCTAGCCTAGAAATTGAGACTGACTTTGTAATTTTTATACCATCTAGCCCTATTTGATTCAGAATGATCTACAAAATAAAATATTCAGTAAAATAAGCAAAGATCAGAATATATGCATAGTATTGTAATTCTACCATTTATGCTTTTAAAATGAGAGAGAGAATTTCATACACACACTTTGATAATTTTACTACATTCATGCATTATCTTCAGAATTTTTTTTTATTTTTTATTATAAAATGAAAGCACAGCTCCAGAAAAAATTCCATTACTCAAATTAATGGCTTATTGAATTATTGCCAGGCAAACACTCTTGTAACTATCTACCAGGCCAAGAAAGAAAACTGCCAGCCACCCAGAAGCCTCTCTGCATGCACCACCTCTCAATTACTGTCTTGTCCCTCTCTCAAAAAATAACCATCATCTTGACTTTTTCAGAAATAATTTCCTTCTACTATTCTGACTTTTATACCTTCCTTGCATTTCTTTATGATTTTATCAACCAAGTGTACACTCCTCGCTTCTGGAGTTAGTCTTGACTTTTTTTTTTTTAATTGGACTTTGCTGTTTCTTTTAACGTCCAGATTTCTCTCCATCTCTTTTCCTTACACTTTTTCTATTGAATAACCCAAGCCATTTGGCCTATAGAGATTCCCTCCAGTATGGATTTTGCTGATTGCACATTTGGGGAACAGTGCAACATGTTCCTCCTACCTCTCTACCTGCAAGTAGACAATCCAAAGTCTTCATTAGACTCAAATTCAGTCTGTTTGGCAAGATCTAGTGGGTGATGTGTTCTTTCATCAGATGGCACTTAACATCTGGTTTCTGTTCCTTATTATCAACAACATTTGATGCTCAGTGCCTAGATTCATTAATTTATAGGTGGCTTGTAATAGGATAATATTCTAATCCTGTTATTTCATTTTCTTTTCTTGCTTTTTTTTTTTTGAGATGGAATTTCGCTCTTGTCACCAATGATGGAGTGCGATGGCACGATCTCAGCTCACTGCAACCTCCGCCTTCTGGGTTCAAGCGATTCTCCTGCCTCAGCCTCCCAAGAAGCTGAGATTACAGGCATGTGCCACCAAGCCTGGCTAACTTTTCTTGTATTTTTAGTAGAGATGGGGTTTCACCATGTTGGCCAGACTAGTCTCAAACTCCTGACCTCAGGTGATCCACCCGCCTCGGCCTCCAAAGTCCTCCCAAAGTGCAGGTGTGAGCTACTGCGATAGGCATGTTATTTAATTTTCTTTCATTAGCTAAAATAATTTTATAAAGAGAAACGTTTACTCGTTTGTTCTTCGTTTTCTGTTGTTGTTGTTTTGCTTTTTGTTTTTTTTGAGTCGGAGTCTCACTCTGTTGCCTAAGCTGGAGTACAGGGGCACAATCTTGGCTCATTGCAACCTCTGCCTCCCAGGTTCAAATGACTCTCCTGCCTCAGCCTCCCAAGTAGCTGGGAGTAGCTGACATTATAGGCGTGTGCCACCACACTCAGCTAATTTTTGTATTTTTAGTAGAGACGGGGTTTCACCATGTTGGCCAGGCTGGTCTCAAACTCCTGACTTCAAGTGATCCGACCACCTCAGCCTCCCAAAGTGCTGGGATTACAGGCATGAGCCACCACATCTGACCTACTCATCTGTTCTTTGTTGCCCAATTCTACAGTTCATATAGGAAAAGCTTGATTCTTTCCTCTTATTTCACAGTTTTTAAGATAATGTGTGGTTCTCTGTCAGAAGAACAACTTGTTTGTTTGTTTCTATATATGGAGTCTGCTGTATTGCCCAGGCAGGAGTGCAATGGCTATTTACAGGCACAGTGATAGCACACTACAGTCCCAAACCCCTGGGCTCAAATAATTCTCCTTCCTCAACCTCCTGAGTACCTGGGACCATAAGCCCTGGCCACTGCGCCCAGCTGTTTGTTTGTTTTAAATATTATTGTGAACCCATAGATTAAAGTATATCTGATGAGTTTCAGACTATGGGAGTCAGTTTCCAAGATGGTCCCCAATGATCCCTGTCTTATAATATTCACATCCTTGTATAGTTCCCTCCCACATTGCACAAGCATTGGTCTATATAACCAATAAAACATAGCAGACATGATGGTGTGTTACTTCTGAGATAGGTGTGCACTCAATGGATAACTCCCACTTTCTCTCTATACTCACTCTCATGGAAGCCATGTTGTCAACAGCCCTGTAAAGAAGCACACATCCTGAGAAACTGGTCTCCTGCCAAAAGCTACATAAGTGAGTTTGAAAGCAGATCTTTCAGACCCAGATTCAGATTAATGTATCCCCAGCTCGCAGCCTAACTGCAGTGTCATTAGGGACGTTGAGATAGAACCACCACCAGTTAAGCTGCTCCTGGGTTCCTGATTCTCAGAAACTATGGTACAATAAATGTGTTGGCTTTAAGCAAAGTTCTTGAGTAATTTGTTGTACAGTAATAGATAACTAATTGACAATCTGTTGCAATTCTCATTGTTATTGAAATGTGATTTGTCCCATCTTTGATCAGTGGGAGCCTTTTCAAATTGTCTTCTGAGGCTGAGTGAGGTGACTGGCCCTGGAGGCCCAGTGTTACTGAGGTCTCAGGAATACAACCTAATGGTGCCTCTTGCCAATCAGAATGGCAGAGCAACTCCCCTCAAGGGAGCAAGGAGAGGGTCACTGTGGCAAGGACTTCTCAGAGGTCAAAGACTATGGTGTCATGACCTTGACACAGTCAAGAGCTCAGTTCTCAGCAATAAAGGACAAGTGAGGTCAACAGGTCGCCAGCCTTAGGGTCTTAGCAGAAGACCTGGTTTGGTTCTGGATGCCAGCAAAAAAGAGGGCTGCCCCAGGACCCAGACAGCTGGAGCAGTGGGTGGAGTTGAGCACAAAGGTCTAAGCTGGGTTTGGGTGCAAGCTGGGAAGAGAACAGATTCCAGATTGGGGGCAAGACAGTGTCCATAGAGAGTCTGGGGAGGTGGCCCTGCCTGGACTTCTGTCCAGTTCTCTGCAACCTCTTCAAATTCTGGCAGTCTCTGTGGCACCACGTTGGGGGAGAATCGGTGTAGCAGTGTAATGAAGACAAGGGGATCTGGAGAGAGGAGACAAGGACCCCACTAGGTCAATGTGGAAGAAGAGCAGGAGGCAGCCACTGGGTGGCAGGATGCCCTGGAAGGTACCCGAGTCAGCACTGGCAAGTGCAGGCAGTGAGGAAAGCACACCTGTTGGGTGTCCGAACCACGGCTCAGATGAGCTCCTACGGTCAGGTCTGTGGTATCCTGCTGCCCGGCCCTGGACCACCCTTACCTTGCAAAGCCAGAGCCTCCAGGATCTCTGATTCCACTCCAGGCTGCCGGAAGAGCTGGTCACATGTTGGCCCCTTTGAGTCTCTCCTGTCCTCTGTCCGCCTGACACCCCATTGCTCCCTTCTGCTGTGTCCCAAATAGATGATGATAACATTCAGCCTGTGATCATTGGTGACTGTAGTTTATAGGCACTCTTTGGTTGGTTGCAGGGTCAGAGGGCAGGGAAGGAACATACGTGTGTAGACTAACACTTCCATTCGGCAGAGAAACCTGGTACCTCTTATTCATATTAAACAAACATATGCTTTGTGATCCAGCAATGCCATTCCTGGATCTAGATCCCAAATAAATTCTCACACTAGATCTATAAAGGGACAGTATGAGGAAGTTGATCATAGTTTGTAGTACAGGGAATTGGAGGTAATGTTTTTTTTTTAAGACAGGGTTTCACCATATTGGTCAGGCTGGTCTCGAACTCCTAACCTCAGGTGATCTACTCACCTCAACATCCCAAAGTGCTGGGATTACAGGCATGAGCCACCACGCCCAGCTTGGAGGTAATATTAATTTCTATCACTTGAGGTATAAATAGGTACAATGAGTGAATTCACACCATGGAGTGTACATGTTATGTAGCAATTAGAAATAACAGATCTATACCACAGCAATACGTATAGATGCTAAAGTCCTTAATGTTTAGTGAAAAAAGTAAAAAGCAGATTAAGATCTGTAACATATGAACATATTTACAAAAATAGTACAATACCTGCTGGTTGCTTTGGGAATAAAGGGGAATGACAGTAGAGAATAGAGATAAAGGGGTTTATATAAACAAATGAACAAACAGATACATAAATAAAAACAAGAAGAGAACTTGCATAGATCCATGATCATGAAGTGACCTAACCTGAAAAGTAATTAACTCGCTTCTCCACATCTGAGTTCCTACTTTAAATATTTTTCCTTAAAACTTGACCTTTTTGGAATACCTCTAACTGCAAAGTAAAAATTATTTTCCCTGCCCTGGTAGCATCTTCTCTCATTATTTTCCATTCTCCGACTTCCTTTTTCAGCAGTGTTTTCAATCTTGTAACATTTTATTCATCTGACTCATTCATTTATTTATTCAATAAGTGCTTAAGTGTTTACTCAAATATTAAGTGTACATAAAATATTATTCTGGGTACTAAAAGGATACGAGGGAAACGAAATGTCTTATGATCCCTGTTTCTGGGAACCTACAATGTAATGGTGGATGCAAAGCATTAACCCATGAAACATTTCAAAATCATCTGAGGCAGCACTGATTCCATGTCTAAAAGAAGTGAATGGGTCAGACGCAGTGGCTCACAGCTGTAATCCCAGCACTTTGGGAGGCCAAGGCAGGTAGATCACCTGAGGTCAGGAGTTTGAGACTAGCCTGGCCAACATGGTGAAACCCCGTCTCTACTAAAAGTACAAAAATTAGCCAGATGTGGTGGTGCATGTCTTTAATCCCAGCTACTCAGGAGGCCGAGGCAGAAGAATTGCTTGAACTCGGGAGGCAGAGGTTGCAGTGAGTTGTGGGCAACAGAGTGAGACTCTATCTCAAAAATAAAGAAATAAATTGTTTTTAAAAAGAAGTGGTTGATGGTTACAGGTGAAGGAATCAAAAAAAAAAAAAAAAAAGAAAAATGACATCAGTGAAGATTGATGGGGGTAGGAGAGATCTGTCAGAAAGGTCATAATGGCATCAGATCTTATCTAATGAGTAACGTAGCTTAGAGAGAAAGGAGAATGTGCAACCCAAGGAGGGGAACTATCTTTTTAAAGACAGGATTTGAAAAACACACAATTGGGAAGCCTAAAACCACATAGTGGGAGCTGAGCGAGGAGGTAAGGGAAGTAAGAATGAATCAGGCTGGGTGCTGTGGCTTGTGCCTGTAATCCAGCACATTGGGAAGCCAAGGCAGGAGTTCGAGACCAGCCTGGGCAACATAGTGATACCCCCCCGATGTCTATGTAAATTTGAAAATATAAATTTAAAAAAGAAGATTGAATCAGTTTGGAATAAATTACAGAGGATTGAAGACTTCACCAAGAGGTCTTCATTTCATCCTGTCATCAGCAGAAAGCCTTTGGAGGTTCTTCAGTTTGGGAACTGAATAATTTTTTGTTATATCCCACATCAAATCTCCCACCAAATATGGCTCAGGACCTTAGCCCTCTTTTCCTCCAGCTGCACAGGGGTACGCCTTGTCCCAAGAGGGTCCATTGAACTTTTACTATAACCCCTCCCTCTTTGCTGGCCACCCCACTTTCAGCCTTTTCTGCTTTCACTTCTACCACTTCTTCAACTTCATAGCCTTACTTCATCCCATCATAGTCTAGATTATATTTGTTCATTTGGCCACCTGTGCTTATCTCTATCACATTAATTGATTCATTAGTTCACTCATCAAATATTTAATATTTGATCCCTTACTGCCTTCTAGACCCTCTGCCAAGGGCTGCCCTCACAATGATGGACAAAACCAAAGCCTGCCTTCATGAAGCCTAGGGGCAGAGAGAGACGGTATCACATTTTCAGTATCCTATTTTTCACTGTAGAATTTATTGCACTGTATTCCAACTGTCTTCTTTAATCTTCACAATAGACTATGAGCTCATACGGTCCAACACATTGTAGGTGCTCAATAAGGGTTTATTGAATAGATGAATGTATTGATGCTTGGGGGAATGTCACACATACAGCCACAAGAATTGTCATCAGTCCTGGATCGACAACAGCAATCTCATCCCTTCTGAGAAAAACTGATCACATAAAAATGTAAACGCTGGATCATAAGTTCACACACTTTTTCTGTGAAGTGCTAGATAGTAAATATTTAGTCTTCACAAGCCATATGGTGCCTGTTACAACTACTCAGCTACAGGGATATTCAACTGGATCTTTATTATGCAAAAGCAGCCATAGACAATAGGTAAACAAATGAATGTGACTGTGTTCCAATGAAATTATGTTTACACAAGCATTCGGTAGGTTAGATTTGATCCACAGGCCCTGCCCTACCAACCCCTGCTCTGAATGATGCTATTTTTTGTCAGTTTTCAACTGCCTTTGTGCCTGGTCTATACTCTATTCTTTAGTCAGGTAAATTGAGTTGGCACAGCCAATATCTGACTTTATTTTTCAACCCATAACTGATTTTAACAATTGTAGTATTGTAAAAATAGTATGTAATTCAGAGCCCAACAGACTTGTTTTACTCATTAGTTGATCTTTTGGCAAGTTACTTAGCTTTTTTGAACCTCTATCTCTTGAATGTAAATGAAGATTTTTTTTTAATTCTATGAAGATTGAGATATGTACATTGAGAGCTGAACATGATGCCCAGTACAGAGTAGGCTGAAAACAAATATCCCCCCTTTGCCCAGTCATGTTCTTTTCCTCCTTTAAATAAATCAGCAAATATTAATTAAGAATCTACTATATCCAAAGTACAATTTCAGGTACCTTTGAAACTGCTATATATCCTCCCTGATACCTCTTTTGACAGCTGGTTCTTTCCATCTGCCTCCTCTTTTTCTTTTTTTTTTTTTTTTCTGTGAGTGCAGTAGCTTAACATACATGAGATCTGCCTCCTCTTTAACAGTTAGTACCTATATGTACCCGTTTATGGAGCTAGAGGTGATTAGGTTTTGCATATGTTAATTACTCATATTTGAATATACTTAGGGAGAGTGGAACAGAAGAGAATGAAATAACCATCTTCGTGTTTTACATTTATTAATGTCATTGATTTATTGTTAAATGTCATTGACATTTATTACTTAACTTCCAGATATCCATTCCTGATATGGCAACTTATGGCAACTGCCTTGATTTTTATTTGGGGATCCACCTCTCTCCCACCTTTCACCCAGCAGTAAAGCTTGAGACGTGGATCCTAGAAGCTCATAAAACCAGTACATTGACTTCTCTGGCCATAGTTGTTGTTGATTAGAGTTCGTTCACTCTGAGTGAGCGTCATAATTTTCTTTCCTAGGACTGCTGAAGACATTCATTTTTTTCTGCTGGATTGGAAACAACAAATATGGCTTCTGGAGTTTCTGGTAGCTATTTTACAATCTCAAGGGAAAAGCTTGTCTGAGAACGGAGTAACAGACAAAGAGACACATCATTTTGAGCCAGTGTTTTGCTATTTCTCAAGCCAGGTGCACCCACTAAACTGCTCTTTGAGCCAATAAATTATCTTTTGTTTCTGCTTCTGCCAAATTTAGTCAAGTGTTCGGTTACTGGCAATCCAAAAAATCCCAAGTCAATACAGCCTCCTTCCATCTCCTTCAGAACTAAATCTAACCACTCATATACACAGAGATTATGTGCCAGAGTCAAACATCAACCATTCATTCAACAAACATATATTCAGTGTCTATTGGATACAATACATGGTCTAGAAGGAAGGACTATAGCAGTATACCATCATTAAGAATGGCACAAATGTTTGTAAAAAGAATATCCAGCAAAAAAATAACAAATAAAAACACATACTCCTACTGTGTATGAGGCCCTGTGCTAGGCACTGGGGAAAGAAAGGGTCACAAGACAGTCTGTATTCTTCACAGTCAGCCATGATATTGGAAAGATGTCATGCACATAAAAAGATAAGTAGAAACTAGCTGGGCAAGGTGGCTTACGCCTGTAATCCAACACTTTCGGAGGCCAAGGCAGGCGGATCATCTGAGGTTGGGAGTTCGAGACCAGCCTGACCAACTTGGAGAAACCCAATCTCTACTAAAAATACAAAATTAGCCAGGCGTGGTGCCACATGCCTGTAATCCCAACTATTTGGGAGGCTGAGGCAGGAGAATCACTTGAACCTGGGAGGTGGAGGTTACAGTGAGCCAAGATCGCGCAATTACACTTCAGCCTGGGCAACAATAGTGAAACCTCATCTCAAACAAACAAAAAAGATAAGTAGAAATCTGTGATGTTAGATGTATGAGTTCCTAAGGATGGACATCAAAGCCAAAGTAAGAAGCCTAGGCAGAAAATCTTAAGTAAACACAGTCACCATAATATTTTTATTTCCCTTTGAACAAAAATTAGCTAGAAAAGGGAGGGAGTGGGCCAGGTGTGGTGTCTCACACCTGTAATCCCAGCACTTTGGGAGGCCGAGGCCAGTGGATCACCTGAGGTTAGGATTTCAAGACCAGACTAGCCAACATGGTGAAACCTCGTCCCTACTAAAAATAAAGAAATCAGCCAGGCATGGTGGCAGGTGCCTGTAATCCAAGCTACTTGAGAAGCTGAGATAGGAGAATCACTTGAATCCAAGAGGGGTGGTTGCAGTGAGCCGAGATTGTGACACTGCACTCCAGCTGGGTAACGGAGCCAGACTCTGCCTCAAAAGAAAAGGGGGGTGAAAAGAAAAAGGAAGGAACGTCCTGCAAAAAGTGGGAAAGAAGAAGTAAAGGAAGAGGGAGTAGAAGCTTTGAAGATGGTTCTGTCTGGGTATGGTGGCTTATGCCTGTAATCCCAACACTTAGGGAGGTTGAGGCTAAAGGATCACTGGAGCCCAGGAGTTCGAGACCAACCTGGGCAACATAGTGCAATCCCATCTCTATAAAAATCAATTAATTAATTACATTTAATTTAATTAAAATAAAAAAGAAAGTGGTTCTACCACTTGTTTTAAATTTTTTTTTTTAAATAAAGATGGGGTTTCACCATGATGGCCAGGCTGGTCTTGAACTCCTGGCCTCAGGTGATCCACCCACCTCGGCCTCCCAGAATGCTAGGATTACAGGCGTGAGCCACGGCACCCGGCCTGTTTTAATATTTTTTAAAAAGGTATTTTTTTGGATTTCATCTGCTTACAAATTAATCATGCTAATTTTTATGTTTTTAAATATTACAACATAAATAAATAAATATTGCAGAAATCTATTCACTCAACATTATTTGTTGTGTGCCTATTAGGTGCCAGGCACTATTGAAGACACTGAGGTTTTAGCAATAAATAAAACGAAGTCCCTATCAATTACTTTCTAGTGTCTACAAAGTAAAAAGTAAACTTTCTCATTTAATCCCCCCAAAAGACCACTTTAAATGGTTTGATGACTATTCCTACAAATGTTGTAAATGTAAATACTGGTATTTATTCATTTTAATAACAAATAATATACTATACTTACTATTTTTTGACACTTGCTTTTTTTTGCTTAGCAATATCACTTAGACTGTCTTCATGTTTTTTTGCTTTTTGAGACAGAGTCTCACTCTGTCGCCAGGCGCCAGGCTGGAGTACAGTGGCGCGATCTCGGCTCACTGCAGCCTCCACCTCCCGGGTTCAGGCAATTCTCCTGCTTCAGCCTCCCGAGTAGCTGGGATTACAGACGCGCGCCACCACGCCCAGCTAATTTGTATATTTTAGTAGAGACGGGGTTTCACTATGTTGGCCAGGATGGTCTTGATCTCTTGACCTCGTGATCCGCCCGCCTCGGCCTCCCAAAGTGCTGGGATTACAGGCGTGAGCCACCGCGACCGGCTTCATGTTTTTAAATATAGATTGACTTCGTTCTTTTTTTATGCATTATGTAATATTTCATTGTATTTAACCACTACTCTGTTCATTAAGACGTGGTTGTTTCCAGGTTTTTATAATAATGAGCAATGTTGTAAAAAAAAAATTTTATCACCGGCGGGGCTCAGTGGCTCCTATCTGTAATCCCAGCATTTTGGGAGGCCAAGGCCAGCAAATCACAATGTCCGGAATTCAAGACCAGCCTGACCAACATGATGAAATTCCACCTCTACTAAAAATACAAAAATTGGCCGGGCTTGGTGGCTTGGTGGCGGGCACCTGTAATCCCAGCTACTCAGGAAGCTGAGGCAGGAGAATCACTTGAACCCGGGAGGCGAAGGTTGCAGTGAGCCAAGATCATGCCACTGCACTCCAGCCTGGGCAACAGAGTGAGATTCTGTCTCAAAATAAATAAATAAACAAAATAAAATAAAATAATTTATAGTCCCTATAATTTTTTAAACACTCAGAAGAAAAGTGTTAATTTAGTTTTGAATCATAGTAGGAAAGATGTGATTTAAATCCTTACAGGTAAAAAAAATCTGTCTTCTGCTTCCTTTTTGATTCATTACTGATTTATTAAATATTTAATAAGATCTTATATAAATGACTTAAACTTATCTTCTAATATCCATTAGTATAAATTCCGTGTTTTTTTAAAAAGATAAATAATCAATAGCTATTTCCACAAAGTCTTCTATGTGCCCAGGACTGTTCACGCCTCAAAGAAGAATAATCTGTATTTTTCTTAAAATAAATATTATCATAATTGAATGGGCAATAAAAGAATCAGTATTTTTCTAATGAAATTCCTTCTGTTATAACCAAATATAATTTTCCTTTTCAGGAAAGAAAATAATTGAGATATTGATATAGATTATCAAACTGTCATGAAAAATCTATTTCAAATAGATTTCAAGAAACAAACATAAAAATCATTTTCTAAATAGAAACACACAGCCATAAAACAGTATTTCTATTTGAAACAAAATTATTTGACATTTAAATCCTGCCTCTAGATGTTCCATTCATTTTCCAGCTCGACTATTTCCAATAATAAAATTATTTATGTCTTTTTGTTCCCATAAAATTGTGTCGTCTGTTTACTGAACAGTCCAATATTACATCAATGTAGAAAGACATTTCAGTAACTGTTCAATTAATGAAGCAAGTGGTTTAATTAATAAAAACAATTTTTTTTTCAAGAAAAAACTGAAGCAATTTTGTCATGCATGCTTCATTGTGCATTTTAATTTCTTGGTTTTAGCCTACGATTGCTTAAACATAGCTATCAAGAAAATCTAAATGGTTAACTATAATTGCAAGATTATGCTTTGTGCATTTTGTGGTGTATAAAATCTAGCATAAGAGAAAATAAACGTAAGAGCAACAAAGAGGTTTATTCACTTACCCTCTTCATAACTACAGCCAGGGTACATTTCACTCAGCCTTCGGCCATTGAACTTTGTCCTGAAGTTTCCATGCACCACGCAATAAGATAAACTCCAGCTTGTGGGAGTAACAAATGGAAATAATGCTGTAAAAAGAATTGCCAAATTTCCATGTGCTTAACCTAGGAGGAAGAAACTGCAACTAAGTTAAAAGTTTTCAACTGTGTTTAAACCCGCGGGAGTGATTTCACTTTTAGCAGGAACCTGTGACTAAGATTGCTTAGTAAGGAAATGATTAACACTCCTGTCGTCATCTGTTTGAGCTCTCTAGCTGAGGAAGATCGGCGAAGGGAACCTTATCAATCCTGGGCATGTGTGTTGTGAATACAGTGTCTGCTTAGCTGGCAGTTAGCAACCTAAATTCAACTTTTTAATAAAAATTCAAAAATTTTAAAATTAATTATTTATTTATTTAGAGATGGAGTTCACTCTTGTCACCCAAGCTGGAGTGCAGGCGATCTCAGCTCACTGTGACCTCCACCTCCCCGGTTCCAGCGATTCTCCTGCCTCAGCCTCCCAAGTACCTGGGATTACAGGCGCACACCACCATGCCCGGCTAATTTTTTGTATTTTCAGTAGAGATGGGGTTTCACCATGTTGGCCAAGATAGTCTAGAACTCCTGGCCTCAGTTAATCCATCTGCCTCGGCCTCCCAAACTGCTGGAATTATAGGCATGAGCTACCATGCCCAGTCCAGCTTTAGGTTGTTCTTTTATTTATTTATTTATTTTTATAAAGACGGGGTTTTACCATGTTGGTCAGGCTGGTCTTGAACTCCCAACCTCAGGTGATTCACCTGCCTTGGCCTCCAAAGTGCTTGGATTACAGGCGTGAGCCACCACGCCCGGCCCAGCATTAGGTTATTCTAAGTAAAATTGTATTTAGAACTTTTGCAAATTTTATTAGTGGTTATTTTTACTAAACTATTGTTCTAAAATATTTTGATTGATTGATCGATATTTAGAATGGAGTAGTTTATATGCAATAGAGAGAACACGGAATCTAAAACAAGATCTGGCCAGGCACAGTGGCTCACATCTGTAATCCCAGCACTTTGGGAGGCCGAGGAGAGCGAATCACCTGAGGTCAGAAGTTCGAGACCAGCCTGGCCAACATGGTGAAACCCCATCTCTACTAAAAATACAAAAAGAAAAAAAAAAAAATTAGCTGGGCATTGTGGCATCCACCTGTAATCCCAGCTACTCCGGAGGTGGAGGCAGGAGAATTCGCTGGAACCCGGGAAGTGGAGGTTCCAGTGAGCTGAGGTCATGCTTCTCCACTCTAGCCTGGGCTACAGAGCAAGACTCCATCTCAAAAAAATAAACAAATAGAACAAGATCTGAATTTGAGAAATGACTTAGGGATTCACGCAACCTTTAGCACATTCCTAATCTTCTTGAATGTCAGTTTCCATCCCTGTCAAGCGGGAACAACAATTCCCATTTCACCAAACACCACCTTCACCTCATGTGGTGCAGAATATTTTGTTATAAAATGTTCTATTTTTACCTTTCATTTTTGAGCCCTACATTCAAAGATGGATTATTACTTAGACACTCTTTCTTAAAACTCCAAAGGTTTATAAGTAACATTAACAGGATCTATGTTCCCTCAGCCTTGTTTGTCTTCCCAACTATGCTCATTTCTAAGAACTTAAATGTTTTTTTTTTTTTTTTTTTTTGAGACAGAGTTTTGCTCTGCAGCCCAGTAGTTGGGATTACAGATGTCTGCCACCACGCAGAGCTAATTTTTTGTATTTTAGTAGAGACAGGGTTTCACCATGTTGCCCATGCTGGTCTCGAACTCCTGACCTTGTGATCCACCTGCCACAGCCTCCTAAAGTGCTGGGATTACAAGCATGAACCACTGCACCTGGACATGTTCTTTTGAATTGTAAGTACTCTTCTGAAGACCAAGGGCATGAAAAAAAGGGGAAGGACAAATTAATTGGTATACATAACTTAGAAACGCTAAAAAGTCATCAAAGAATTCTTTAAATGGTTGTTGTGAAAAGCAATTATTATACTACACCATCAGTTCTTCATAGATACATCTCAAAGAAAAAAAAAAAAACTTACCCAGATCAGAGGAATGGCAGATTTATTGTATTTAGGTAAATTCTGTCTGGCATCTTGTGAACAGGAACCTGAGGTAATATTGCAAATACATGGCTTGTCTTAGGACATGCCATGGAGTTCCACACCACCCCACCAGCAGGGCGAAGTAGATGGTGCATTTCCTGCCAAGTGGCCAATGAGAGTCAAAATTGGGCTCAAATATTGTGCTGTAAAAAGAACTTAAGAGCTAGTTGTCATGGTGTTTATTTATTATGCTATAAACTTTTAAACATCACTTTCCTGATCGCCCTTAGATTGCTGATTTAGAAGTAGATCAATGATTCAGAGTTCTTATCATCCTTCCTGAGGTATTCCACCATGAATTGCCAAGTTAGTTTTAAGAAATGAATGCGTGGCAGGTGCAGACAAGGTTTCACCGTGTTGGACCTCCGCCTTCCGGGTTCAAGAGATTCTCCTGCTTCAGCCTCCCGAGTTGAAACCCTGTCTCCACCCTGTTCAACCTCCGTTGCCCAGGCTGGAGTGCAACGGGCAACCTGGGCTCACTGCAACCTCCGCCTTCCGGCTTCAAGCGATTCTCTTGCTTCAGCCTCCAAGTAGCGGGGAGTTCAGTGGTGCAATCTTGGCTCTCTATAACCTCCACCTCCCAGGCTCATGTGATCCTGGTGTCTCAGCCTGCCCGGTAGCTGGGCCCACAGGCACATAACACCACGCGCTGCTAATTTGTTAAGGTTTTTGTGAAGACGAGGTCTCACTATATTGCCCAGGCTGGATCTTGAACTCCCAGGCTCAAGAGATCCTCCTGCTTTGACCTCCCAAAATGCTGGGATTATACATGTGAACCACCATGCCTGGCACGAAAAGGCTTTTTAATGCAGGAAAAAAATCGACTGAGGTTTGGGTAATGATTATTAATAGATATACTAGTGAGTGGGAAGGGACCATGAGACAAAGAGTTGAATAAAATATGACATTGAAGTTTCAAGCTTTGGTAAGACAGTGAGTAATTGGATCATTGCTAGAAATAGGGACACGAGAATGGGAAGATAATTTGGTGAGAATAATCACAGACAAGCATAGAATTATTGAACTGGACTCTGGCTGTTGCAAATGTTTAGCACATAGGACTCTCAGGCTGGGGAAGTCTCGGGGCTGAAGTAGTAGATTTATTTTAGAATTATTAGCCTGGACATGTCCACTGAAGCAATGGGAATTTTTGAGATATGAAGAGAAAAGACAGAAAGAAAACTATTATCACATACCTAGGACCAACACCTCATTTAAGTTATAGAAATGATAGGAGGCAGAAGAGTGGTCAGAGAGAACAGAAGGGAGGGCAGCATCTCTAAAACCAAGGTGAGGAAGGTACGGGGGAGAATTTCTACTTGGACACATGTCACAGAGGTCAAGAGAAATCAAGAAAGATTGGAAAGATTTATCTTAGTAAAAAATGGGTGGGGCGCCGTGGCTCACGCCTGTAATCCCAGCACTTTGGGAGGCTGAGGCGGGCGGGTCACCTGAGGTCAGGAGTTTGAGACCAGCCTGACCAACATGGAGAAACCCCATCTCTAAAAATACAAAAAATTAGCCGGGTGTGGTGGTGCATGCCAGCTCCTCGGGAGGCCAAGGCAGGAGAATCACTTGAACCCAGGAGGCAGAGCTTATGGTGAGCTGAGGTGGCACCATTGCACTCCAGCCTGGGCAACAAGAGCTAAACTCCGTCTCAAAAAAAAAAAAAGTCAAATGAAGTTATTGATTTTAAGAATGATTTTTTCTGTATTTCAAGAATGGCTTTTTCTTTTTTCTTTATTTGTTTTAATTGGCTTATTTCTCCAAGAAAAAAAGGAATGATTTTTTTCTAGAATGACAGCCAGAGGTTCATAGAGATGGGTGATCAAGAGACCGAATCCTCACCCTTAAGGATGGCCTAACCACCAGAAAGACAGACAAGATAACCCTATTAGGTAATTATCTGAGAACATGCACTTGTTGACAACTGCACAATTATATATTAATATGGATGATTCATATTCGTTTTTATTTTTAACCCATCAACATGTTATATTGATATATGCATGGTTCAAGGATTTGCAAAATTCTAGAGAAAAGTCAAATTTGAGACCAGATATATTCCTATTTGTTCTTTTCACAAAATATTATGAGAATTTTCTAGAAAAAAAAATAGAAAAAAGAAAAACAAGAAATAAATAATAGAAAAACAAAAAATAGAAAAAAATGCTTAACGATGGGGACAAAAGAGTAAAGGAAAACAAAAATAAAATAAATAGAGAATTTTCTTTGTCACATTTTCTCTGACCTGTGCACAGTTTTGCTCTGGATCTTGTTTTATTATTTTAATTGCTGGTCATTAAAAGTAAGATAAGTTTTTAAAAGCTCATCTTTGCTGTTTATCCAGTGTTACCCTCCACCTATGACTCCAATACTGTGGAGTACTGATGGTGCTATAAAACAAACTAGCCCTCAGAAAATGGCCATCACATAACCATAAGTATGGCCTCGTTGGACCAAATGTCTCTCAGTGATGCCAAGTCGTAAGAAGGCTTCTAGAGCAGTTTTCCTGGCAGGAAACATCACTCATGTGTTACATTCAACCATAGTCACAATCATAGTAGATTTAATTTATTCTAAGTAAGTACTTGGTAATATTCAATGTCTTCTAAAGATTAAGTATGCCAAAACACATTTCCCTTTAAAACACCCGAAAATTTGACTGAAAATATAAATGAAGCATGAGTATTAGAGTGTTCACTTACAAGTGGGAGCTAAACATTGGGTACTTACAGATATAAAGATGGCACAACAGAAACTGAGGTCTTCTGGGGCAAAGAATGGGCAAAGGCAAAAGTTGAATGACTATTGGGTTCTGTGCTCAGTACCCGAGTGATGGGCTTATTTGCACCCCCAAACCTCAGCATCATGCAATATACCCAGGTAACTTGCACATGTAGCCCCTGAATCTAAAAAAAAGTTGAAGAAGAAAAGTGTTCTAAAAATCATGTAAATTTGAAAAAAAAATTATCGTTTTAGCCATGTCCATATATTACTTTGATTACACAAAGAAACAATGATGAATTTAAATATATGTGTATAACTGTTAAGTAAGAAACAATAAGCCAAAATATTGACTGTGATTGTCTCTGGGAAATGAGATTTTGATTTTTTCCGTCTTTTTGTGCCTTTGTAGATTTCCACAATGAGCACATATCATTTAAATAATCATAAAAGCAGTATTCATTATATAAAAATTCAATCTGGATTACTTACGTACAGATAAAGAGTTATGTACTAGGTTAACAACTTTGCCTGCTAGACTTTACAGCTGCTTGTTTAACAATGGAACACAGCAATCAAATAATGCCCGGAAAGCTTAGGGTGGGAATGCTTTTAGACACTATTGAATACACCCACACTTTTGCACCTGCAGTTTTACAAGCTGAAATTTAAAAACCTATCATGTTAGTAAAAATAAAAATATTGTCTTCAAATTTTAATAAGCGTTACAGAATTATGTACTAACACCCCTGTAATTCTGATAATTACCATCTTTCATCTAAAGGGCAAGCCAACATATTTTAATGAGTTGATTAAAAATATGAGCTATTAGGCTGGGTGTGGTGGCTCACGCCTGTAATCCCAGCACTTTGGGAGGTCGAGGCAGGCGGATCACATGAGGTCAGGAGTTCAAGACCAGCCTGGCCAACATGGGGAAACCCCGTCTCTATTTTATAAAATTTTAAAAAATATATATGAGCTATTAGATGGAAAGCAATACTATTTTTAAAATTCTAAGTGTTCAAAATACTTATTAAGCCTTAGAAAAATTCTAATAAAATGTCCAGGTGTAATAAAATCTTGGACTAAAAAATAAAATGAACAGGAAAACAAAAAACAGTGTTAGCTTATTATAAGGACACAATAATAATGTTTATATGTATTACACTCATTCTAGTAGTCCAGAGAGAAATACATATCTTTTTATATACTGTTCTTTTAATATATTGTTACATTTTTCAGTACTTTGTATAAGATTTTTGTGTTTATGTTCATGAGGGGTATTGATCTCTAGCTTTCTTTTTCTTGTAATAGGTTTGTCTGGTTTTGGTATCAAAGTAATGCTGGTTTCCCAAAGTGAACTAGAAAGTATTTCCTACTGTTTTTCTGAGAAATAGTATATTATTTCTTCCTTAAATGTCTGGTAAAATTTTCCAGTGAAATTATATGAGTCTGGAGTTTCACTATTGGAACATTTTATGCTATGAATTCAATTTTTAAAATAAACATAGGACTGTTCAGGTTATCTATTTGCTTTTTTAATAAGTCTTGGCAATTTACTCCTTTAAAGAAATTTGTCCACTTGATCTAAGTACTCAAGTTTATAGGAATAAAGTTGTTTGTAATATCTGGAACACCAATGACATGCTTGTACATTTTGATATTGTCTTAAAGATTGATGAGGCTCTGTTCTTTTTTAAATCTTTTTTCTTCCTGTTTTTCAAATGGCATAATTTCTTTTTTCTTAAATTACACTTTAAGTTCTGGGGTACATGTGCAGAATGTGCAGGTTTGTTAAATAGTTATATATGTGCCATTGTGGTCTGCTGCATTCATCACCCGGTCATCTACATTAGATATTTCTCCCAGTGCTATCCCTCCCCTACCCCCCACCCCCCAACAGGCCCTGGTGTGTGATGTTCCCCTCCCTGTGTCCATGTGCATTGTTCAACCCCCACTTATGAGTGAGAACATGCAGTGTTTGGTGTTCTGTTCTCGTATTAGTTTGCTGAGAATGATGGTTTCTAGCTTCATCCACGTCCCTGTAAAGGACATGATTTCATCCTTTTTTATGGCTGCATAGTATTCCATGATGTATATGTGCCACGTTTTCTTTATCCAGTCTATCACTGATGGGCATTTGGGTTGATTCCAAGTCTTTGCTATTGTAAACAATGCCACAATAAACATATGTGTGCATGTGTCTTTATAATAGAATGATTTATAATCCTTGGGTATATAACCAGTCAAATGGCATAATTTCTATTGTGCTATCTTCAAGTTCACTGATTTCTTCTTTCTTCTCAATTCTGCTACTTAGCACATGTACTGAATCTTTTATTTTATATACTGTAATTTTTTCTTCTAAAATTTCCATTTGATTTTTTTCTTATACTCGATTTTTCTGAAAAATTTTATTTTTTCATTAAGTTTATTTTTATGCATTATAATAGCTTTACAATCTTGATAATTCTAACATTTGTGTCATCTTGGGGTTGGCATCTGTTGATTGTCTTTTCCCTTGAAAACTGGTCAAATTCTTCTGATTCTTTGTGTGTCAAGTATTTTGGATTGTGTCCTGGACATTTTGAATATTATGTTGTGAGAATCTGGATCTTATTAAAATCCTCTGGAAAATATTAATTTTTAAATGAGTAATCAACCCAGTTAGGTTCAGGCTTAAGTTCTGTCTATTCTTCTGTGAACACGGTTCTAATGTCACTTAAGTTTTCAAAGCTGTGGCTATGCTGTCTTGGGACTGTCCCATGCATGTATCACACTGACATTAGTATGGAGCTTGGACAGCAGATTATACTGCAGTTTACTTCTCAAAGCCTTCGCTAGGTGGCTTTCAATCTGTCTCCTATATCTGTACCTCAGGGATGAGGCCAGACCATTACCAGTTTATACACAGAATCATGGGATCTCTAATCCACTCCTCTCCAGAATTCCTCCTGCTCTCTTGCTCAAAGTAGTTCCCCCTTTCTTGGTCTCCTGACTAAAAAAGTTAGGTTTTTGGCTGGGCACGGTGGCTCACACCTATAATCCAGCACTTTAAGAGGCCGAGGTAGGCAGATCACCTGAGGTCAGGAGTTTGAGACCAGCCTGGTCAACATGGAGAAACCCGATCTCTACTAAAAATACAAAATTAGCTGGGCATGGTGGCGTGCACCTGTAATGCCAGCTACTTGGGAGGCTAAGGCAGAATTGCTTAAACCTGGGAGGTGGAGGTTGCAGTGAGCTGAGATCATGCCACTGAACTCCAGCCTGGGCAAAAAGCAGCAAACCTGTGCCTCAGAAAAAAAAAAGATAAGTTTTTAAAATCAATTTCTGCTGTTCATACTGCAGTTCTGGTAGGCATTCGCTCTTGGTTCAGAGCTTGGAGAGACAGGAAAAAACAAAACCAGAAAATTCAACTTTACATGAGTTTCTTTGCCCAGTTCAACTTCCATTCCTAATCCAGTTGTGCTTTCATTTACTTTTCAGAGAGTACAGGTCTAGTCTAACCAGAGCTTTTACTTGTGTGTTTTTTTTTTTTTTTTTTTTCTGAGACAGAGTCTTGCTCTGTCGCCCACGCTGGAGTGTGGTGGTGCTATATCAGCTCATGGCTCACTGCAACCTCTGCCTCCTGGGTTCAAGCGATTCTCATGCCTCGGCCTTCCAAGTAGCTGGGATCACAAGCTGCACTACAACACCTGGCTAATTTTTGTAAGTTTAATAGAGACAGAGTTTCACGATGTTGACCAGGCTGGTCTTGAATTCCTGACCTCAAGTGATCCACCTTCCTTGGCCTCCCAAAGTGCTGAGATTACAGGTGTGAGCTCTGTGCCTGGCTGCTTTTACCTGTAATTAGAGAGACACATGGGGTATAGTAACTTACTTGATCAACTCTGAAAGTCGTTTTTTCACACTTTTTTTTTTTTTTTTTTAATGATGGAGTTTCACCATGATGGCCAGGCTGGTCTTGAACTCCGGACCTCAGGTGATCCACCCACCTCGGCCTCCCAAAATGCTAGGATTACAGGCGTGAGCCACTGCACCCGGCCCTTTCACACTTATTTTTAAGCATTTTCTATACCATTAAAATTTTTTAAAACAGCATCTTATCATTTCATTACATTCCACTTTATGTATTTTAATTATGCATTCATTCTCTTAAAACAGTTGTTTTTGTTGCTGTTGTTTTATTTTTAGAGACATGGTCTCACTTTGTATTCCAGGCTGGAGTGCTATGGCACAATCATAGCTCACTGCATTCCTGACCTTCTGGCTCAAGTGATCCTCCCACCTCAGCCTCCCCAGTAGCTGGGAGCACAGGTATGTGCCACCACACCCAGCTCTGTAGAGATGAGGTTTCCCTATGTTACTCAGGCTGGTCTCAAACTCCTAGGCTCAAGCAATTGTCCCATCTTGGCCTCCCAAAGTGCTGGGATTATAGGAATGAGCCACCATGCCCAGCCTAAAAGCTATTTTTTGTTTTCTTCTAATAGATTACTATTACATATAACACTGTGACATAAATTTGCATCTCGTTTTCTGATTATTTAACATATATTTTTAGGTGCACAATTATTAGTTCGAAGATCACAAAGATAGGCTGGGTTCAGTGGTTTATGCCTGTAATCTCAGTGTTTTGGGAGGCTGAGGCAGGAGAATTACTTGAGGTCAGGCCTTTGAGACCAGCCTGGGCCTATCTACAAAAAAAAAAAAATTAGTTGGGCATGGTGGTGCATACCTGAGGTCCTGAGTATGGCCACTCAGGAGGCTAAGGCAGGAGGATGGCTTGAGCCCAGGAGTTCCAGAATGCAGTGAGTTATGATAGCACCACTGCACTCAAGCCTAGGTAGCAGAGTGAGACTGTTTTTGTTTTTGATTTCCCTTGAATTGGTCGGACTCTGTCTCTTAAGGGGAAAAAAAAAAAACCCACAAAGTTGAAATTAAGGCACCAGCTAGTTTGTGTTCTTTTCTGGAGCCTCTTGGGAAGAATACACTTTCAAGTTCATTCAGTTTGACTGAATCTAGACCTTTGAGATTGTAGGGCTGAAGTCCCTGTTTCTTTGCCGACTGGCTGCTAGGACTCTCTCAGCTCCTAGAAGCCACTCTCAGGTTTTTGCCCCTGGCTCCTTCCATCTTCAAAGCCAGCAGGGAAATTACATTTGTTTTTTTTTTTTTTTTTTTGAGACGGGGTTTCACCATGTTGGCCAGGTTGGTCTCGATCTCCTGACCTCACGATCCACCTGCTTCAGCCTCCCAAAGTGTTGGGATTACAGGCGTGAGCCACCACGCCCGGCCTGGGAATTACTTTTACATCAAATCCCTTGCACACTTTGCCTCTCTTTGTATTCCTGTCTCTGACCATTCCATCCTTATTGAAAGGGGTCATGTGACTAGATTAGACCCACCTGGATAATCTCATTGTCTTAAGGTCAACTAGTTTGGGACTGTAATTATTCCATTCTTGAACTGCTATAAAGAAATACCTAAGACTGGGTAATTTATAAGGAAAGTTTAATTGGCTCACAGATCCACAGGCTGTACAGGAAGCATAGTGGCTTCTGTTTCTGGGAAGTCCTCAGGAAACTTATAATCATGGTGGAAGGCAAAGAGGGAGTGAGTCACTTCAAAGGACAGGAACAGAAGGAAGTGGGAGGAGGTGCCACACACAATCAGATCTATGAGAACTCACCATGATGACGACAGCTCCAAGGGGGATGGTGTTAAACCATGAGAAACCACCCCCATGATTTAATTACCTCCCGCCAAGCCCCACCTCCAGCACTGGTGATTGTATTTCAACATGAGATTTTGGGTGGGGACACAGATCCAAACAGTATCAGGGACCTTAATTTCATCTGCAAAATTCTTCACAGTAATGCCTCAACCAGCATTTTTTCTTTTTTCTTTTTATTTTTTTTTGATCAAATAATTGGATGTTACACCAGGGAATCAGAATCTTAGGGACCACCTTAGGATCCTCACCACAGGGTCACATCAGAAAGACACAACAATCAATACATATAAATTGCTAGAGTATTATTGCTTAGGTCTTTGGACTCAAGAGATTCCAATAGCTAAACTTCTTTAAAAGTGACCTTATTAGCTGGGCATGGTGGCTTATACCTGTAATCCCAGCTACTTGGGAGGCTGAGGTAGGAGAATTGCTTGAACCGAGACCCGGGAGGTGGAGGTTGCAGTAAGCCAAGAGTGCACCACTGCACTACAGCCTGGGCTACAGAGTGAGACTCCATCTCAAAAAAAAAAAAAAAAAAGTGACCTTAATCAGAATGTTTGCCTCAGTTCACTTCGGGTATTGCCAGACATAACTAATAGTTATCTGTCATCACATATCTGTCAGAGATATAGCAAAAACATACATTCCAAGTACTATAGAGATGAAAAGGGGGCCTGAAATGTTTAGGGTCCACTATGCGTTCCCTACAGCCATCATGTCATTCCATCCCCATTCTGCTCCTGAGATGGTATCAGTGTCCCCATTTTCTGAGAATTCCAAGGCTCAAATTGTTTAGTGAATGACAGTGTTGCACAGCCAACACTGATTTCCAGCCATGAAACATGTAAACATTGAAGTCTCAATGTTAACCAGTATTCACATAATATATAATGAAATATACTGAAAAGGGAGGCAAGGAGAAACAAGAGTCAAATTGAAGAGCCTCCTACAGCTAAATCTGGGATCTGTGCCACAAAATGATAACAATGGATAACTCAGAATAAATTATTGCACATTAATCTATATTGATATCGATAAATATCTGAATAAAGAAACAGGGTAAAAGGAAAGCTCTTGCTTTACGGCCAGGTCCCCAGCCCCTGGGCCACAGACCACTACAAGTCTATGGCCTGTTAGGAACCGGGTTGCACAGCAGGAGGTGAGTGGTGGGCAAGTGAGCAAAGTTTCATCTGTATTTACAGCTGCTCTCCATCACTTCCATTATCGCCTGAGCTCTGCTTCAGCTCAGGTGATAGATTTAGATTTAGATTAGCAGCAGTATTACATTCTCATAGGATTGCAAACCCTATTGTGAACTGTGCATGCAAGGGATCCAGGTTGCAGGCTCCTTATGAAAATCTAATGCCTGATGATCTGCCACTGTCTCCCATCACCCCAAAACAGGACCATCTAGTTGGAGGAAAACAAACTCAGGGCTCCCAATGATTCTATGTTATAGTGAGCTGTATGTTTCATTATATATTACGATGTAATAATAATAAAGGGCACAATAAATATAACACACTTGAATCATCCCAAAACCATCCGCCACCCCCAGGTCTGTGGAAAAATGGTCTTCCATAAAACTGGTCTCTGGTGTCAGAAAGGTTGTGGACCACTGCTTTACAGAATTCCAATTAATGTAGAAGGTGTGATAAAAATAGAAAATTTTTCCTGATTCTCTCCCTCCTCCCACCCTCCACCCTTCAATAAGCCTCTGTGTGTTGTTCCCCTCTGTATCCATGTGTTCTCATCATTCAGCTCCCACTTATAAGAACATGTGGTGTTTGGTTTTCTAAAAATACAAACACACACACACACCTTATAATTTACTTTTGGTCTTGTTCTTAAGGTTCAGTGTTTTAAGAGATTTACTTTACATAGGCCAAAGTATTTTGAAACCTTCCAAAAAGTATTAGGCTATAAACAAGATGAATAGGAAGAAAATCTTAAACTGATCATCATTTTATTAAAGATAAAAAAAAAATCAATGCTCAATAGCCACATGACCTAGTGGCTACTGTGCTGGACACACAGGTCTGTAAGAAAGTCTCATCAGGAAGTTCATTGTCTTCAACGCTGAGCCTTAAAGAATTAAGTTTTGGGGGGAATTTTTAATATTGGAATAAACACGTAATAAGTCAAAGAAAAATTTCACTTTAATAAGAAAATGTGGCTAAAAATGAGGTTCTAGTTCTTTGCCTTTTGAAAAATCAACTGTACAAATTATCCACTTATAAACATAGACCAAAAAAAGGTCTTTTAATTATGTTAGTAAAACCTAGTGACTAAGGGCACAAACTTTGCCGCCAGACAGATCTGGCTTTGCAAGATAACTCCACCGCCCGCTAACTCTGAACTTGACCTCATCAATAAAATGGAGAACTGTTTTAAAAATTAAGGCTTAGCATAGTAATTGCTAATATTGCTAGGTATTATATCCCAATAAGCCTATGAATCATTAATCACTGTCTCCTTAGTAGAACATTCTACTTACTTTCCATTAAGAATATCTAACAGTGGCTTGGCATGATTACATCTGTAATCCCAGAACTTTGGGAGACAGAAGGATTGCTTGAGCCCCAGAGTTTGAGACCAGCCCTAGCAACACAGCAAGACTCTGTCTCAATTTATTAAACAAAACAAAGAAAAACTAACAGTAAGAGTCAACACTGACAGAGCAGTGAATCTGTATAGTGACACTAACATGAAAAAAATACATGAGGCTGGGCGTGGTGGCTCACGTTTGTAATCCCAGCACTTTGGGAAGCCGAGGCAGGTGGATCACCTGAGGTCAGGAGTTCGAGACCAGCCGGACCAATATGGTGAAACCCCATCTTTATTTCAAAAAAAGAAAGAAAGAAAGAAAAAAATACATGAATATTTAATGAATACCTGGTTTTATTTATCTAGTCAAAAAACATCTGAAATAACTTAGGAAATACCCTGAAGTTCCAGGATAGAAATGATGTAACATTATTCTGCCTAGATCGCATCCTCAATACAGAAAAAAGGTATTTGAGGTAGTATTTCCTAAATGAGGTCCCAAGGGTGAGGGCTGGGACTTAAGCCCTATTCTGAGCACAAAAGAAACCAGGCATTTACTGTACTGAACTGTTTACTTCTCTGTTTTTGTTATATTCAATTTTCCCTTGGTAATCACGTATAAAATCCTTAAAACAAAAAGCCTGTGTCTTTGGAGGCAGAAAGGAAAAACGGAAGCTGGAGACAGCATGTTTGCCAAAGAGAAGTGGCTCCAGAACAAATCTAACAAAAAGATTGAACAGGAGTGTTACAGGGCTTTCCTCAAAAGAAAAGAGGGCCTGATGGTGGCTCATGCCTGTAATCCCAGCAATCTGGTAGGCAGAAGCGGGAAGATCCCTTCAGCCCAGCCTGGGTAACATGGTGAAACTCCACACTTACAGAAAAAAACCAAAAAATAGTCCAGCGTGGTAGTGTGTGCCTGTAATCCCAACTACTCAGAAGGCTAAGGCTGCAGTGACCCAAGATCATGCCACTGCACTCCAGCCTGGGCATAGGAGCAAAACCCCCCAAGACCCTTTAAAAAAACAAAACAAAACAAGAGACAGGGGGACTAGTCATGGTGAAGAAGGAACCCCTGGAGCCAACCTTTTTCTGTGTCATGTGCTTACAGTGACTATAGAAGTAGAGAGCTACCAGATTTAGTCACTGCTGTGAGAGAAGAGACAGTTGAGTCTAAGACTCTAAGCAAGTATCATCGTGTCAGACTACTAGAGAACTCTCACTCTTTGTCTACTGTCATTTCCATATTTCCCTCTTATCAACTGTGTGGCATACCATAGTCAGTGTATTCTGGTAGGAAAGACAAGCCTAGGCATGGGTGGAGTACTAAAAACGCTCTGAAGAGCTTTCAAAAAGTTTTCAAGCTACACAGCCCCTAATCTCCATATCCAATAAGTTTAGAAGACTATCTGTTTTCAGTTAATTTTAAATATCTGAGAACAATCTGAAGAAAAAGTTTAAATAAGGCTCATGTTTCAATCATAGGCCAAAAAAAAAAAAAAAAAAAAATCTTTCTCAACTATAAAACTCTCATTGTTTTATCGGATTTTTCACATGAACAGGTAATGTCTAAGAACTTTATTTATTTATTTATTTATTTTGGAAAGGCATTTGAAAACTCTGACATGATACTTAAGAAAATTAAAAAAAAAAAAACAAAAAACGTTGGGTGGATGCTATCAGATAGTAGCTGAAGAGAATTTGGGGAATTCTGAGAAACCTGTACTTGGTTCTTCGTCTCCCAAGTCCTCTGGTAAATCATTCCAGGACTGTGAAAAACCAGTATGAATTCCTAAGTCTAGACCAAAGCTGTCCAATAAATATACAACGCTCCAAAAACATAATTTAAAATTTAAAAAGTAAAAGAAACGTCTGGTATTAATTTTATTTTCTTCAATATATCCAAGTTATTTCATGTGTAATCAATTTAAATTTTTGAGCTATTTTATCTTCCTGTATTTCTTATTAAATCCACGAAATTCCGTGCATATTTTATACTTAGAGCAAATTTCCATTTGAACTAGTCACGTTTCAAGTGTTCTTACTGGCTAAAGCTGGGCAGCAGAGATCTACACAAATCGAGGCATGCCTAGATCTATCTTCTCACAATTCTTAGGTGCAGAGATGAGGCAGGCTCATTTCTTGAATAGGAACCCCCCCAATGATTCTCATATACGCCTTACCTTAAGGCCCAAATTAATTTTTTTCTTTTTTTTTGAGAGAGAGTCTCACTCTGTTGCCCAGGCTGGAGTGCAGTGGCCCCATCTTAGCTCACTGCAACCTCCGCCTCCCAGGTTAAAGCAATTTTCCTGCCTCAGCCTCCCGAGTAGCTGCGATTACAGGCATGCACCACCACACCCAGGTAATTTTTTATTTTTAGTAGAGCCTGGGGTTTCGCCCTGCTGGCTAGGCTGGTCTCGAACTCCTGACCTCAGGTGATCCGCCTGCCATGGCTTCCCCAAACTGCTAGGACTACAGGCGTGAGACACCACGCCCTGCCCCCAAATTAGTTTTCAACCATACTTTTGCCTAGGATCAGATAACACTATGAGTTAAAAAAAGCTTTGCCCAAGTTACGGCGGTCCATTCTTTTGTCCAGAAGAGCTGTACCAGCCTGTAGAACGTCCTATTAATCGACGGCTACCACACTCCTCTCCCTCTAGAAATAGACTTCTATCCGGAATTCTAGACTAATCATCGTTAAACCCACGAAGGCCCGCGACACCTTTGACTGTTGTTTGTCGTTCGGCTGAACCTATCTCTTCACGGTCAGCGTCCTCACCAAGCTCACAGCCTGCCACTACCCACGGTCCCGTTTCCCTCTTACAGAGCGCGGCGCTGACGCCGCAAGGCCACTTCTACTGCTCCCGACCACCGTCCGTTTCCCGCTAGAGCAGCCCAGTGCTTTCTGCCCCTCGGAATCCCGGGGCGTGTCTCCTGGGGGTCTCCGTCGTCTCCCGGAGTGGTGACCTTTTCTTTTCGCCTCTGCAGGCGTCTTAACCAATACCCGTCATGAGTGGGACCCGGGGCGCTTTGAGTGTGGGGGAGAAAAGGCGAGCCCCTCAGCCCCTCAGCGAGCCCTCAGCCCACCTGCTCCCAGCCCCTACCTGGCGCGGTGCGACCCCCCAGTCTCCCTGCGGGGGCCCTGCGCGCCCCGCCCCGTCGTCGCCACGGTCCCTCGGGGGCCGGGCGCCCTGGAGCTCCTCCCCTGGCCCCCGCCGTAGAGGCGGCGGCGGCAGCAGCAGCGGTGGCTCGCCGGTCTCCAGGCCTCGGTCCTCTTGCTCCTGGCCGCCCGGGGCGCTGTTGTCCCCGCTGTCGTGGCGCTTGCTGGGCGATGCTGAGGGCTCCGCCATGGTCCCTGCGTCGATTTTGCGCTTTCGGTGCTGTTCGGGTACGCCGAGGGGCTGCCCAGGGTGCGCGGCCCCGGGCGGTCGGATCCAGAGAGGCGGTGGCGGCGGGTGCTCAGGGAAGTCGCAGAGCAGGAGCCGCTTCCAAGGCACGTGGAACGTCACCGGCTCGGCCGCACGCCGCTTGGCCATGGGCCCAGAGGCTCGGGCGGAGCCCGCCAGGCGCAGGAGACCGAGCGCCGATAGCTGTGGGGGCGAAGAGCGAGGACTAAGCGCGTGAGGAGGGACAGGCCGAAGTCGGGCGAGGAGGCGACAGGACGCTGGAGGGGGCGGGGCAGCTCGTGCTCCGGCTAGGGCTGGGGCTCCGGCCGGGAGGCAGCTCGCGCGCGCGCGCGCAGCCGTTGCCGCCGCAGATACTGCCCGGACGTTGAGAAGCAACCGCGAAGCGGCGGAGATTCGAACCTGCGCACAACGTGCGCGCGCGCACTCTCTCCTGCCAGGCGGAGCCGCTGGTTGGTGGAGGCTCGCGGGGCGCGCTCCCGAGCGCCCTCGCGACCGGAAGTGCGCGCCCGGAGGTAGGCGGGAAGGCGGCGGCGGGCTTAATTAAAGACCCGATCTAGTGGCTTGCAGAGGGGTGTGACCTTGTTTTCCTCAAGGGCATGGCGGTGGTCTTACTACTACGTTCGGCATAGCGCGGTACGTTCTAGACCCTTCTATAGGAAATTTAAGACCTTTAAAATGTGTATTTTCCTACTCTAGTCAGTGAGGACGGGGGTGCGCCTCCATGAGATTAAGACAAAGATAATAGAGTTCCAGATTATTCTGGGCAACATAGCAAGACCTCGTCTCTGCACAAAAATTAGGCTAGGCTTGGCGGCCTGCCGCTGTGGTCCCAGCTACTTGGGAGGCTGAGGAGGAAGATTCAGTTGCGTCCGGGAGAGGGGAGGCTGCAGTGAGCCAAGATAGCACCGCTACACTCCAGCCTGGGCAACAGAGCGAGACTCTGTTTCAAAAAAAAGAAAGAAAGAAAAAAGGATAATACAAACTCTCAATAAACTAGTGTTTAAAAGGCTTTACAATAGGTTATTATTCAAATGACTGAAGGGGAGTCCAGGCTAAGTAGCAAAAGCTAACATAAAACACACGCACACATCGAAGTGTACGTTTTGCGCAGCTGCTGTGGAAGGTGAAGCAGGCACCACATTCCTGGAAGGTCTCTTGATTAAAAACTTACGGAGGAAGTTATGGACAAGATGTGCAGCTCATCCAGAATAGCTAGGTAGTTGGCAAGAACCAAGCCTGAAGCACAGCGCCTGTCCTTTCCAGCTGAAACCTAAAATTGTTGGGCTCTTAAATTAAGTTGGTAGCCTGAGTTCCCTGCTTACTCTGGGCGGTGGTCCGATCAAGATTCCAAGACCATTAAAGCAAAATAGTGTTGTCAGGTGAAGTGAGGTGGAGACAACCGCAGTATATTTACTATTTTATTATTATTATTTTTATTTTTATTTTTGAGACTGTATCTCTCTCGGTAGCTGAGGCAGGAGTGCAGTGGTGCCAGCACGGCTCACTGCAGCCTGCCACCACTGGGCTCAAGCGATCCTTCTGCCTGGGCCTCCCAAAGTGCTTCGTTTACAGGTGTGAGCCACCGCACCTGGCCATATTTACTATTTTAATAGTTTGATAAAGATAGTAACCAAGTAAACAAAAGTGGAAGTCAGAAAATAAGTCTATTATCAGTGCTTTGAAGGGAGAAACTACTATCATCCTCTGTAGAAAAAGTGTGCAAGGAAGATAATTCTATTCTAGTGCTAGGTACTAACTCACTACTAATTACCCTGTGCCCCTGCACCTCAAGGTGGTTGTGAGAGGACAAGTTGATTATTTAGTTATTAACAAGCACAGAAATCTACCAGGTTAGGGA
>PVKP010021006.1:0-39772 GCA_004027715.1 Plecturocebus donacophilus
TAAAATGCAATAAAAAAAATACAAAAAAAAAAGGGAGAAGAATCAAATAGATGCAATAAAAAACGATAAAGGGGATATCACCACTGATCCCACAGAAATACAAACTACCATCAGAGATTACTACAAACAGCTCTACTCACATAAACCAATAAACCAGGAAGAAATGGACAAATTCCTAGACACTTGTACTCTACCAAGACTAAACCAGGAGGAAGTTGAAATCCTGAATAGACCAATAACAAGGGCTGAAGTAGAGGCAGCAATCAATAGCTTACCAACCAAAAAAAGTCTAGGTCCAGATGGGTTCACAGCCAACTTCTACCAGACATACAAAGAGGAGCTGGTTCTATTCCTTCCAAAATTGTATCAAAGAATACAAAAGGAGGGAATCCTCCCTAACTTATTTTATGAGACCAACATCATCCCAATACCAACACCAAGCAGAGACTCAACTAAAGACGATAACTTCAGGCCAATATCCATGATCAACATCAATGCAAAAGTCTTCAATAAAATACTGGCAAACAGAATGCAACAGCACATCAAGAAGCTTATCGATCACGACCAAGTTGGCTTCATCCCGGGGATGCAAGGCTGGTTCAACATATGCAAATCCATAAATGTAATCCATCACATAAACAGAACAAAGACAAAAAACACATGATTATCTGGATAGATGCAGAGAAGGCCTTCGATAAAATTCAACAGCCCTTCATGCTAAAAACTCTCAATAAACTAGGTATTAACAGAATGTATCATAAAATGATAAAAGCTATATATGACAAACCTACAGCCAATATCATTCTGAATGGGCAAAAGCTAGAAGAATTCCCTTTGAAATCAGGCACTAGACAAGGATGTCCTCTCTCACCACTCCTATTCAACATAGTATTGAAGTATTGGAAGTTCTAGCCAGAGCAATCAGGCAAGAAAAAAAAAATAAAGGGTATTCAATTAGGAAAGGAGGAAGTCAAACCATCTCTTTGCAGATGACATGACTATATATTTAGAAGGCCCCATCGTCTCAGCCCAAAATCTCCTGAAACTGATAAGCAACTTCAGCAAAGTCTAGGATACAAAATCAATGTGCAAAAATCACAAGCATTCCTATATATATATATACACCAATAAAAGACAAACAGAGAGCCAAATCAAGAGTGAACTCCCATTCATAATTGCTATAAAGAGAATAAAATACGTAGGAATACAACTAACAAAGGATGTAAAGGACCTCTTCAAGGAGAACTACAAACCACTGCTAAATGAAATAAGAGAGGACAGAAACAGATGGAAAAACATTCCATGCTCGTGGTTAGGAAGAATCAATAACGTGAAAATGGCCAAACTGCCCAAAGTAATCTATAGATTCAATGCTATCCCCATAAAGCTACCAATGATCTTCTTCTCAGAACTGGAAAAAACCACTTTAAACTTCATATGGAATCACAAAAGACCCCACATAGCCAAGACAATCCTAAGCAAAAGGAACAAACCTGGAGGCATCACACTGCCGGACTTCAAACTACAATACAAGCCTATGGTAATCAAAACAGCATGGTACTGGTACCAAAACAGAGACATAGAGCAATGGAACAGAACACAGACCCCAGAAGGAACACCACACATCTACAACCATCTGATCTTTGATAAACCTGACAAAAACAAGCAATTGGGAAAGGACTCCATGTTTAATAAATGGTGTGGGGAAAACTGGCTAGCCATGTGCAGAAAACAGAAACTGGACCCCCACCTGTCACCTTACACTAAAATTAACTCCAGATGGATCAAAGATTTAAACATAAAACCTAACACCATAAAAACACTAGAAGAAAACCTAGGCAAAACCATCCAGGACATAGGGATAGGCAAGGACTTCATGACTAAAACACCAAAAGCAATGGCAGTAAAAGCCAGGATAGACAAATGGGATCTAATTAAACTCCAGAGCTTCTGTACAGCAAAAGAAACAATCATTACAGTGAATTGGCAACCAACAGAATGGGAAAATATTTTGCAATCTACCGATCTGACAAAGGGCTAATATCCAGAATCTACAAAGAACAAAAACATATATACAAACAAAAAACAACCCCATTCAAAAGTGGGCAAAGGATATGAACACACTTTTCAAAAGAGGAGGACATATATGAGGCCAACAAACATATGAAAAAATGCTCATCATCACTAGTCATTAGAGAAATGCAAATTAAAACCACACTGAGATATCATCTCATGCCAGTTAGAACAGTGATCATTAAAAAATCTGGAGACAACAGATGCTGGAGAGGATGTGGAGAAATAGGAACACTTTTACACTGTTGATGGGAGTGTAAATTAGTTCAACCATTGTGGAAGACAGTGTGACGATTTCTCAAGGATCTAGAAATAGAAATTCCATTAGACCCAGCAATCCCACTACTGGGTATATATCCAAAGAACTATAAATCGTTCTACTATAAAGACACATGCACATGTATGTTCATTGCAGCCCTGTGTACAATAGCAAAGACCTGGAACCAACCCAAATGTCCATCGATGATAGACTGGACAAAGAAAATGTGGTACATATACACCATGAAATACTACACAGCCATAAAAAATGATGAGTTCATGTCCTTTGTAGGGACTTGGAAGAATCTGGAAACCATCATTCTCAGCAAACTGACACAGGAACAGAAAGCCAAACACCATGTGTTCTCACTCATAGGTGGGTGAACAATGAGAACACGTGGACTCAGGGAGAAGAGCATCACACACTGGGGACAGTTGGTGGGGGCAGGGGAGAGACAGCGGGGGTTGGGGAGGTTGGGGAGGGATAACATTGGGAGAAATGCCAGATAAAGTATGCACCTAAAGTAAAATAAATTAAAAAAAGAAAGACACATGGACACATATGTTCATAGCAGCACTGTTTACAATAGCAAAGACCTGGAACCAACCCAAATGCCCATCGACAATAGACTGGACCGGGAAAATGTGGCACATATACACCATGGAATACGAAGCAGCCATAAAACTGATGAGTTTGTGTCCTTTCTAGGGACATGGATCAATCTGGAAACCGTCATTCTCAGCAAACTGACACAAGAACAGAAAATCAAACACTGCATGTTCTCACTCATAGGTAGGTGTTGAACAATGAGAACACATTGGAGACAGGGAGGAGAGCATCACACACTGGGGTCTGTTGGCGGGGGCTGAGGGAAAGCAGTGGGGGGCAGTCAGGGAGGGATAACATGGGGAGAAATGCCAGATGTAGGTGACGGGGGATGGAGGCAGCAAACCACATTGCTATGTGTGTACCTATGCAACAATTTTGCATGATCTGCAAGTGCACCCCAGAACGTAAAGTACAATTTAAAAAAAAAAAAAAGAAAGAAACTATCCCAGATTGCCGAAGACTGAGGAGACATGACAACTAGATGCAACTTGAGATCCTAGATGACTTCTGCATTGAGGGCGAGGAAAGGCCTAAAGAGAGCCAGGCTGGACTTTATGCAATTGTAATAACTAATAATTAATTAATTAAAGATGCTGGAAGAATAATCTTTAATTAAACATGCTGGAAGAATAATTTGGGAGGTGGTGCTGAGCATAGAATAACTCTCTTGTAGAGCATTGTACTTCTCCAGTGTAACATTTCTCAAAGGATAGTGGCATGTCTATAACTTTTAATAGAATGTAAGCTTCATGAACACAAAGTGGTCACATCTATCTGGTTCACCACTCTGCTCAACTGCTCAATGCATTGCCAATAAATGTGATTTAAAACATTACCTTAATCTGTTGCTGGTTAATTTCATGCAAGCAACTTTGCCCCTCACCTCTGCTCTGGGTGGCTTTGCTGGTTGGGTGACTCTTTCCACCTAAGAATGGCCAAAGGGTTCGTCCCCTTATTTAATGCTTCCTTCTCTTTCAGGCTCAATGTAAGCCTCATCTTTTAGTCAAAAGTGTTAGGCTTTAGAGGCCAGATGGAGTTCAAATTCCAGTTCCCTCGCAGACCAGCCTATAAGTTAGCTTGGTCTTTCCTCCTCTCCAGGTGTGGTTTCCTCAACAGTGAAGAAAGGTCTTTGAATTGTTTTTAAACCATTTTTTCTTTTAATTTGTTTTGTTGTTGTTATGATTATTGCTGGGTGGATTGTTTGCTTATTTCCAGATCCCCCTTTTTTCTGTTTTTGTTTTTGTTTTTGAGATGGAGTCTTGCTCGTTGCCTAGGCTGGAGTGCAGTGGCACAATCTCAGCTCACTGCAACCTCCACCTCTTGGTTCAAGAGATTCTTCTGCCTCAGCCTCCCAAGTAGCTGGGATTACAGGGGCACACCACCATGCCCAGCTAATTTTTATATTTTTAGTACAGGAGTTTCACTGTGTTGGCTAGGATGGTCTTGATCTGTTGATCTTGTTATCTGCCTCGGCCTCCCAAAAATGCTGGGATTACAGATGTGAGCCACCGTGCCTGGCCTTCTTTTTCCTTTTCTTCTTTTTTTTTTTTGAAGAAGCCTTGCTCCATCTTTCCATCTTTGCCAGACTGGAGTGCAGTGATGCCATCTCGGCTCACTGCAACCTCCGTCTGCCAGGTTCAAGTGATTCTCCTGCCTCAGCCTCCTGAGTAGCTGGGACTACAGGGGCATGCCACCATGCCCAGCTAATTTCTGTATTTTTAGTAGAGACAGGTTTTAACCATGTTGGCCAGGATGGTCTCAATCTTTTGACCTCAAAATCTGCCCACCTCAGTCTCCCAAAGTGCTGGAATTACAGGCGTGAGCCGCCGCACCCGGCCACAGATCCCCTTTCTTTAAAGGAACTCTTTATGTAGTATCCAGAGGTATACACAAATAACACAGGTTAAAATGGCATTGCTTTCATCTGGTTGGAGGTGGGGGGAAGTGAGGACAGGGGAGTGGGTTTGGGGGTGTACAAAGCCTGTCGAACTACCCATCCCTTTCCCCCATTGCCACCTCACCCTGGGAGACTGTGAGGTCCTAATGACAAACTTCTAGACCATAGTTTGAAAATTCTAGAAGTTTGCTATGATTATTCTGTCACCTTAAGAAGCACTGTTCTGTGAACTGTGGCATTTATCATCGCTCTCTTCCATCTTACATTTACCATGCTACTGTCTGGACTGGAAGGAATGGGGTATATCTTTTTAGACCCAAGCTCTAGTACAAAACCTTCACCTAATAGTTCGCTTACTGTGAAAATTAATTACAGAAATTGATTTATTATTGTCATATCCAACTAAAAAGAGTAAAGGGGCAAGGGAGAAAATGACTAGGGGCATATAACACCTACCCCAAGAATTGTCCACAAGCCCAATTGCTGAAACAACCTGCTGAGACTCCAAGATTAATTTTACCTACCACGATCACTCATCAATCAGAGCTTGCCAGCCCCTCAAACCTTCGCTAGTGCCAATAAGTCTTCTTTCAAAATAATATTTCTCTTTTAAATGAAACTCCCAACGTTCTCTTTGTTCTTCAGACATACTGAAGACCACCCCAGTGTGTGTGTATGACCCGAATTGAAGTTCTGTGATTCCCAAATGAAAAATTGAGTTTAAAGATTCTTCTTTATATTTTGACTTTGACATTGGCAAAGGTTTCTTAATGATGACTGCTGGGGCCAGGACTTCCAGCAACTTCCTGGAGGAGGTGGCCTGTAAGTCAGGCTTGGGGATAATTTGAATTAGTGGGCAGGAGGTCATTGTTCCCGATTAGTGGAGGTTATGCAGAGATGACAGACAGAGGCGGCCATGCAATGGGTAGCTCTTGAGAGTTGTTAGGGACACAGAGAAATAGAAGGTGTGGGAGTGAGGCATGGATCCCAAGAGTGGAGTAGCTCAGCTATGACCTGAGATGGCCTAAAGCCAGAAACAGAAACTGTCATGGTATATATTAAATTAATTTCCTAGTGTACTGTCCTCAGCAAGATATTCCAGGAAGATAATTGGAACTGGCTAGTTTTCAGGTATCTTTAGATCAAACAAACTGTGAGCAGCCTCTAAGGCAAAACTTTTCTGGACATTTCCAAGGGCACATCCCATATACCCTATTTTCAGCACAAGCCTACACTATTTCATATCCAGGTGGGAAAATGAGGATTGGTCCAGTGCAGGAACACTGTGCCAGGTAACTGCACTGGCTTAGCTAGAGGCACTAGCCAGCTGCTGGCTGTTGGTGGGAGTATCCTGCCCTCTGCTGGATTTGGCGGGAAACATGAATTTGCATTGCTTGCTAAAGAATTAATCAAGGTTGAAGGCTTTTAGAACTGAAAATAAATATTTGCTTGTGTGTTGATGAGGTTTAATTAACTTGGGAATGCATTCCTTAAATGACATCTGGATTCTGAGGTAATTTCCAGGTATCAAGGAAAAAATCATTTTATATCATATACATACTTCTTGTTCAGTAAATAAGGGTGCATAATATACAGTGCCAGCATTTTGTTCTGTAAAGAATAAAAGCTGCATCTATAATAATTCTTAAAGTAGTCACATAGTGTTGTGATTTAATGAAAGAATCTCAAGAACACAGTTAAACTGTTGGGGCTTATATATATATTAATTCAGCAAGATACTAAATCTGCCTAAGACTCAGTCTCCTTATCTGTAAAAAGATGCCATACTCACTTAAAGGGTTCTTGCGAAGGTCAAGTGAACTAAGAATATTTGCAGGAGCACTTTACTGTGCCCATTAAAAGCATGAGGTTTCAAACATATGCACAGGTTAAATTATTTATTTTCTTAAGGTTATTTCGAGTAAAACTCAAAAACAGACATCGACGTTTCAAATCTAGATAATGACAGGACTCTTCCTAAAATATTGAAAGAGATCAGCAGGCCCTAATTTTTGCAAGTCTCTGAAGATGGGACAACTTTTTACTAAGTAGTATTTATCTCCAACTGCCAGTCATTCTGTTCTGTACAATCTGTACAAATGTCTCTATTTCTCACTTTCATAAAGAGGAAACTGGCAGAAATTAATTTTAAGGACAATCTTTTCCAGCAGCCAATCCTTGCTTTCCTCTCCTTCTTTTCCCTTTTGTTCTGGATCGTTCCCTATCCCTTTATTCTGTTCTCTTCCTGTGTAAGTTGAAACCAGAAATAAGTAGTTTCAGAGGGCACTGTCATTGCTGTTGATGTTTAGCTGTCTCTTTTCCTCTTGTAGCAGTTACACAGGTGTACAGTTTTCCCTTCTGTGCTATTATTCTATGTGGAGTAGATAGAACATGACCCAGGCTCTGAAGGTTTTTGTCATCTAAGATGTGAGAAGCTGGGTAATAACAGTGCTATTAATGTAGTACCTTTTAATCAAAAATAATAGATCTGTTTTTAACTTAATAATGTATGTAATTGATTTTATTCTCTTCATTAGAAGCCCTGTTTACTAAAAATATTTTTAAAAATCCCATTTGTGCAACCAGCTGAAGTGTAAAGCCAAGTAATTGATCACCTTACCAGCCTCAGTAAGTGCTATATTGATGTGTTCTAGAAAATCCACATTCAACAAAGATTTATACTACTTGCTGAAGATAAGAAGGAATAAAATATGATCTCTATACATGATATATTTTGGGAAGAAATAGGTTAAGACGATATCATGTGCTCTTGAAGAATGAAGGTTTTCAGGTAGAAAAGGTGTGTCTGTGTGTGTGTGTGTGTGTGTGTGTGTGTGACTTTCTGTTGGAGCTGGGTGGAGGCAGGCTTCAAGACAGAAGGTACCAGGTAAGCATCATATACTATTATGAAAACCTATGCTGTGGCCAGAGTGATAAGGAGGATGAACAAGAGGCTGAGGCTGGAAAGGTACTTTGGGGCCAAAGGAAGGTGCTACTTAACTGCTAAGATATGGAGCTTGAATTTCATGGGGTATGTGTGTTAACCAATACATTTGAGTGTTGGATCAAAATTATACCTCCATTATATTCTGTTTAGTCAGAGAAGTATTTATTACAGAGGAAATGTTGGGTTTTAAGTGGCATTATAATTCTCTACGACTTTAAAAATATACATAAATTTCTAAGTGAGAACTGCAACCGTGTCTATGTTCAGTCCAAACTGGGGTGGGCTAGTGACTCCCTGTGTAACCCAGGGTTCCAGGTTTCTGGATATACACTGTGAGGAAATTCCCACTTGTAACTGTTGTACCTTGAGTTCTTATTTCAAAAAGCTCTAGGAAGAAGCTCAGCCCTGGAGAAACTAAAACTGGTTGGATTCAGAGATGCCCAAGTTGGAGATGAACTTTGACCAACTCTCCTCATTAACCATAGTAACAAACCCTGCTCAGGTGGAAGCTTATTTGCCATTTTCTGTACACACGATGTATGTAGACGCATGATCAGCAGGCGACTGCACTGCCTTGATACCACTTCCACAGACAATGACTCAGCTAAGCAGCCCAATACAAGCCCTGCTTTTACTGTTGTTCCTGGAGGCACTGCTTTGGGGAACTATCCCAGGTGTCCTCCTCCCTTGTTGCAAATAATAAAATCTCCCTCTTAAATCCTCCATTGTTGTGGTCATTGGACTGTCACCTGCCTAACAGTTTAACCCACCTGTAGTGTGGGTAACACCTGAACAGACTAGAATCCTTAGCTTGCATTTTTAAAAGACAACAGCTTGAGTCCCTTTCGATTCATCAAAAAGTCATGCATTTTTAAAAAGCAATCACCAGCCTCTTTCATTTGGTTAGTCTTAGACAACCATATACTCTAAAATATCTAGAGTCAGATGCCTAAGGAGAGAATTTAGAAACGGCATCAACCACTTTCTGTATCTGACCTGCCATTTTGTCACATAAAATAAAAGGGAGATCACAAAAAGACCCATGGATAAAGGCTCTCTGCATCACCAAACATGCTTGCTCATCTAATTAATGATTTTAAAAGACAGATTATTTATATAAACTATTTGGCATGATGTTACTGATCTTAACTCTCCTTATTCACTGTAGCAATTCCACAAATTTCAAAAGAGACAAAGATTGCTCGCACTAAAGCCTGTTTATGGCATCTTAAAAGAAAGCACTTTGAATTGCTATTCCCCAGTTCCTAAAGTAGTAATGAGATTTATAGGTAACTTAAACAATTTTTCTTTTGTGTGTTCACTCAGCACTTAGCACGTTACAGGCATTCTGAAGAATGGAGCACATTCCATTAAACAATTTGGACAAAAATAAAGTGTAAACAAACACAATAACTCGTGTAGCCAAGTGCTTAGTGCCCTAACTGGGTTGGCAAAAATCATGGAATAGTGTGAGAGACCATAGGAGGTCCTCTACCTCCAGTGTCCAGCACATAGTAGGGATTCGATAAATAGCTGAGGAATAATGAAACAATAAATGCACTCTTTTTTTTTTCTAGTCACTTTGCTTGCAGTAGTTATCTTAAGGGTGTAATAAAGTAGTAATTGCTCCGTGACTATGTGGGCTCATAAGTTGTTTGCAAAGCACTTTGAACTTCTTGGGAAAAAGAATGGTGTTTTTGTTGGCACTGTGTATTGTTTGCAGTGGCACACAAATTCCTCCTCCTCCTCTTTCTCCAGCTGCCAGCACTGTGCCCTCCCCCAGCTCCGTGCAGGGCCAGTATCTCCCACAGGGCACCTCAAGGCCTTTACTGCCTCTCTCCAGCCAGCTCCAGCACTACAGGACAGGTAGGGACACAGCAAACGTCGAAAAGATTTTTTTAAGGCCACTGAGGAGAAATGAAACTTGGGTCGATACTAATAATTCTTATAGAGATTAGTGTTTAGAGGAAAGCAGATGCTTGGCCAGCCGTGGAAGAAGCTATTGGAAAGACAGACTCATCCATGAGGACACATCAAGTTAGATCCTGAAGGGGAGATAGAAGTGTCGTACAGGCAATCAGGGGTATGTGTGGAAGTAGCTGGTTTTTCCGTTTTATGTGGCCCATACACATAATACAAAACCTCGGCTGGTAACTGGCAGCAAAATGTTGCATAGTTCTGTTAGTAGGAACCCATAAGACAAGCCAGATTTCTTTTATATGAGTACAATTTTCAACTGCTATGATTCCTTTTCCCATTATTTTCTTTATATTTGATGATGGCAAATAAAGGAGCTCTGTCTCACATATGGTTGGCCAAGGCTGCAATCATTTCCAATGCATTTGTTACTATTTTTTTTAAATTGCCATTATTGTTAGGAACTTCATAAACAACTCACTGTGATTTGGAAAACAAAAGCTATATTTTCTGTTAAGAATGGATGCCCTTTGTGAATAAATTCAAGCAAAAGAGTTTTTTTATTTTTGTATTACACCAGGTTAACTTTCAACTGGTCACACATGATAAATATCTCAAAGTAAAACAGGGAGAGGCAGTTACAGGTTCAGAACAACTAGAATGACTATCCATGGCAGATCTTGCCTTAAAGGCAAGAACACCTCCAATTTCCCACAGGTTGGAAGTGACTTGTTTTCCAGACCACATCATGAGCTTTTGTGTGTGTGGAAAATTTTTCATGTTAATTGCTGTACATGTGGCAAATTCATTCTATCTGCAAATTGTTTCTAGGGATTGGAATTAAATGTCACGTGGAATAAAGCCAACATGGCATTCTGTTAAGAAGATAGACCACATAAGTGATGTCTACCCAGCTTCAAAGAAAAAACTCAGGTAAGCCTGGCTTTAGGTGAACTATGTGAAGTTAACCCAGAGTAAGGCTTAGGTTTTGTTTTTAAAAAAAAATGCATAGAAGGAAAACTCCTTCCAACTAAAACACACTCATTATTTACCTGAAAACAAAAGTATGTGGAGTTGAATTTATAGTTATAGTAAGTAGCCTTTGAAACCCTGAAAGCTTAGAGTCCACATAAAAGCCACAAGTACAACATTTATTTGGGAGTAACTCCAGGTAAGAAGTGGGTTCATCACTTGATTCAGTATAAGATGAATTTTCCATTTGTACAGGCCTTGAAAATCACATAGACATCGTTGAATTTTTTTTTTCCAAACTCTGTATTTCATACTAGACAGTTTGTCCATGTCCTGAAATAAATGGATGGGAACTCACCTCAGGGAAGATGAGGGGAGCAGTCTGAATTAGAGGGAGGCTGCATTTCCTTTTCATATGTTAATGACCTGTTGCATTTCAGGAGGCTGTACATTCATTTACAGCAGAGTGGATGAAACCTCCTGTGCTCTGGCTTGGAAACCAGGAGATTTGCCAACCAGAGTTCTATGGTAAGTCTGAGTTTGAAATGTGTGGGTTCATTCTCATTATTCATTATTTCCTTTGATCTTGGGGAGGGGAAGAAATTAACACATTTTAATAAAGTGTTATATATTCAAATAAATATAATATTGAGGAAATTATTGCTGGAAATTCTGTATTCAGGTGTTTGATGAGTAAGCTGACTGACTCGTCGTCTAAGTATTTTGGACTTCTACTTGTTGATGCTAGATTTTTTCCCTATTTTTCCTTATATGATCAGTGGATTTGCTTTGGGGATGTCTTATGTCAAGGCAGATGTTCAGTTTATGACATTGAGACATCTATTTTTGATAATGGAAGGGTTCAGTAAATGCAAGAGCGTGACATTAACATAAGGAGAAGGGAAAAGATGAGATTGGTCTAGAAAGTTGAAGTTTCTTATCAAGAAAAAAAATAAGGGAGCTGGTGAAAAGCCAATTTTACATTGGCTAAGCGCTAGAACTCAAACATGATATTTTAATGAAGACAGGTTGAGTTGGCTCATGGGAGTGTGTGTGTGAAAGAGAAAGAGAGGGAGATGGTGAGGAGGGAGGGAGAATGAGAGTGAGAGAGAGAGAATTATTTTCTTATCTATATCCACTCTAGCCTTTCTCAGGACAGTAACCCTGTCCTTTCACCTCTGTATTACCTGCAAAGAATAGATAACCAACATTTTTATTGAATAGGGTATCTCTTTTTGTGGCTGGTACAAAAAAGATCAACAAATAGTTGCTTTTATGTGCTTTCTGTGACATAGGGCTCAGAACTCAGCCAGAGGCAGCTGAAACTTCATCAAATAAATCGCCAGCAAAAGGCGAGCGTTGTTATCACAACGTATTCTCTCAAATCTAGGTAATATCAGAGTTACACTTTAGGGCTAGACCACCAGGGGTCAGGGCGTTGTGTCTGGGAAGACTTAAAGTACACCTTAGGTGTCCTGTAAGAAAGACACAGAGCACCAGACGGGGGGATGCAGGCGCAAAGCACATTGCCATGTGTGTACCTGTGCAACAATCTTGCGTGATCTGCACCGGTACCCCAGAACCTAGAGTACAAGAAAAAAAGAAAAAAGAAAACAAAATATACCTCAAAGCACTATGTATGTATTGGTCCGTTTTCAGGCTACTAAATAAGACATACCCAAGACGGGGAAGAAAAACAGGTTTGTTTGTTTTCTTTTTCCTTTTTTTTTTGGGACTGAGTTTCGCTCTTGCTGTCCAGGCTGGAGTGCAATGGGGCAGTTTGGGCTCACCGCAACCTCCGTCTCCGGAGTTCCAGCGATTCTCCCACCTCAGCCTTCCCGAGTAGCTGGGACTACAGGCGCACGCCACCACACCCGGCTGATTTTGTGTTTTTAGTAGAGATGGGGTTTCTCCGTGTTGGTCAGGCTGCTCTTGAACTCCCGACCTCAGGTGATCCGCCCGCCTCGGCCTCCCAAAGTGCTGGGATTACAGGCGTGAGCCACTGCGCGCCCCAGAAAAATAGATTTATGGACTCACCGTTCCCCGTGTCTGGAAGGCCTCACCATGATGGCCGAAGGCAAAATGCGCTTGTCTCGTGGCGGTGACGAGAGAGAGAGAGAGAAGCGAAAGCGGAAACGCCTTATAAACCAGGTGTGACTTATCCACTACCACGAGGAGCAGCATGCGGGCAGCCTTCCCGTGACTCAGTTAGCTCCCTCCCACCGCACGTGGGAGTTATGGGACTGCAATTCAAGATGAGATGCAGATGGGGACACAGCCAAATCATATCAATATAGTATAAATAAATCAGAATCATAGATTCTCTGGCTAGTAAGATTTACTCGAAAGAAAGAGGGAGAAAGAGAAAGAGAGAAAGAAAGAAAAGGAAAAAGAGAAGGGAAGAGAGAGAAAGAATAGGAAAGAAAAGAAAGAAAGAAGGAAAGAAAGAAAGGAAGGAAGGAAGGACACAGGGCCGAAGATCTCAACTTTTAAGCATCTGATTCTCCCGGTCTAGTTTTCAAGCACTGGTTCCTAGGTCTCACTTCTTGTGATTCTGGTTCCGGAAGTATGAGATGGGGGGATGTGTGTCCCTGGGAATCTATATTTTGTCAAAGATGCTGATGTTGAAGGATTTCAATTCTGAGAAACATTTCTGGAGTTTCTCTAGCTTGTTTATCTCATTAAAGCCTTATGAGCACAGGACACATCAGGAACCTGGCTCTGAGAGACTCCGGGCAGCTGGGATGAGGGGCACTGCCTGTGTCTCGGAGACTTGTGTTCGAACACACTGTGGCTTTGGAAAAAGCACATATCTCTTTCTAAGGTTCAAGTATTTTCTTTTTGAAAGAGAACAGTATTGTCTACCTCGTGAGATTTAAAGAAATCATGCATGCAAGGTGAGTTAGAGTGACTGACATGTATTGAATTAGTAATTGTTAGCTCTTGCAGTGGGAAGAGAAGAGGGATGCCAGTAACAGGCCCTCTGTGGCCAGGAAAATGATTTGGGGCAGACAGACCCAAGGCATCACCGTAGAGGACGTTAGCGGTGGGAGCTGAGGATGCAGGGCAGTGTCTAAAGGTAAATTCTAGACCCAACGACGAATAAACATGGGATAGGAGACACACTTTCTCACTCTAACAAGTTTTTTCCAAGAGTGGTAATGAGCAACCCAGATGGCATAGTTAATTGGAATTGTAATTGATCCCTCATTGGTATTTAAGTCAATAGTTTAGTTGATTTTCCTCAGGATAACCATTATGAGAACTTCTAAAGAGAACAAAGTAAAATGCATCAAATACTGTGACTGGTTCATATTTGCTACCCTGTCTGTATGGAAGGAACAATGAATAAAGACAATAATGGTCAAAGAGGAGAGGGATACAGGGATTACAATTCAAACACTGTCATGAGTCAAATACTTGTCTGGTCATTCAGTGAGATGTTAGGGGGTATTGAACCAGATGGTGAGGCCAAGTACTCCCCCCAGATGAAGCACCAAGAGCAGAGGAACAAGTACTGGTATAGTAGGTGCCTTCCTTAAAAGACAAAGATGAAATTTGGTGGCCCATAAATGTATGATATGACAGAAACAGCCAGCAAACTAACAGATAGGGCATATGAAGGATGGATGGGGGTGGGGTATGATCAGACGTCCTTGAGCAAACGTGTAGCCTCCTTTAGCCCAAATGTTCCCTCTGAGTGCCCTTCCAGTCTTGATACGCTGTTATAAGACATATAGCATGGGACAAAGCCCATCACTTTATAATTTTCTTACCTACAGAGTAGTCCATAAACTAGGGCACCTAAGTGATTGTGAAATGCTGGCTACTCTGAGGAATTTTGTTTACCCTGAATTGTGATTTTTTTCCCCATAAGCCAAAATTTCCACTGAAACATACTTTCACCAGTACTGTTATGATTCTGGATGTCACTGATATCTTTTCAGTAAATAATCACCTTAATAGATGGTAATTATGAATAAATGATGAAGAAAACATGCTAACAACAGTAGTCACCGTTGTTCAAGAGCCTGTCATCTGCTACATCATATTTCATCATTAATCCTTTCAGCAACTCTGTTAGAAGGCATTATTGTGGCCATTTTCCATGTGGATTCTGAAAGCTCACAGAGGTAGTAAATATATCAGGACTTTATTTAGATAGAATAATTTTTTATGACATCACCAATTTATTCCAAGTTAATATTAGAGAATCCTAAAAATGTAATGGAAAGACAACAAAATTAAAAATCCAGATAATTTGAATTGACTTTTCATATATTATAAAACTGTGGTTAGACCCACAGATTTCTGAGCACTGTCCATAGTGAAGACCCGGTTCTATAGCGGTCAAGGTAGTGTTTATATAGTGTTTATACTGAGTGATCTAGTAAAAATCGTTCAATTTATTTATGCCTCAATTTTATCAGTGAAAATAAGATGGTGACACCTACTTCATAGTTATGTTTTAGAACAGAATACAATATTTTTGAAAAGATTTTAACATCTGCTGGGTGATGGCTTTATAGCTTCTTTATGCCATTCTGTGACTCCTATTCCTAATATACTCCTTATTCTGCCTCTTTGCCTGATATATAAAGTTTCAACCTCCCTAGTTAGCAGTATTTTCCTATCTTGCAAAGCCTAGCTCAAATTCTTCCTACCCAATTAATATTTCTTGATGACATGAGACATTGGCATAGCCTTTTAAAATCATCGGAATCATACTGTCACATTATTGTACTAGTCTATTATGACTGTCCATAGAGTCTATTTATTGTCTCCATCTCCTCAGATGAGAAAATAATGCCCATGAAATGTGTTATTGATATGGGGTAAAATGTATGACATAATATGTTGAAAAAAATACAATTTCAAAATTGTTTGAAGAAAATACTTTCAATTTTGTTAAAATACAGCTCTGTGATAGCCTTTCCAGTAATTTATGGCTTCAATCTAATTCATGATAAAACATCAGATAAAGCCATGTTTTTTTTTTTTTTTTGACTCCATTGCTTGGACAGAAAATATCTAGTGCGTCATAGACGCAGTTGAGTCTTGTACCTTCTCTCTGCATTTTATTTTCATAGCTACTGACCCTGAGATGACTAGGGAACAGCATAGGTGGGTGCGAAGAGACTGCCTCTTCCTGGAAGGCTTACCTTTGATAGTGAATCTACTTCCAATGTTGCAGAGAACTATGTGTCACCATTATTGTTCTGAATGATGCAACTCTGTAGAGACTCTTTATTACCTAGAAAACAGTACTCTCTGAAAGTTGAGATTCTATTTTCTTAGAATACTCTTCTCTGTGTTCACAGCTTTAGCTAGTCTTTAAACCAGGTTATGAGAAACAGAGAAGCTGGCAAGTTGGACATGGCACAGCTGTGAGAAATGTCTTCAGCACACTGATACTTGCCTACAATATAATTTCACATTTAGCTACAGACGTTCATTCTGTGCCTTTGTCTCTCAGACTTTCCTCTGCAATACAAGAGACTTTGCACAACTAACTCATTTAATCTTCATAACAACCTCAAGAGGGAAGTAATATTGGTATGCCAATTTCACAGATAAAGAAACTGAGTCACAGAGAGACCATAACTAGCCCACTGTGAGACAGCTAGTAAGGGGTAGAGTTGAGATCTGAGTAAAACCATCCTTGCTTCAAAGTGGGGTTCTTAATCACTCTACTGGGTTGCAAAAAGCCACAATAATAAAAACAATATGGAGCTGGTTAAAAATTAGAACTATTTATGTAACAAAAATAAATAGATTGGAGATAGAAACTAGAGTATAGTTTTATTATAAAATTATCCAGTCCAACAAGGGTTGCTATTTGGAGAAACTGGTTATTTGGATTGAAAAGTCCAGTTTAGCCAATCCCCCCTTAAAGATAATTGCCCATTGTATTCCAAGTGGATGAAATAGTTAAATATAAAGAATTAAACCAAAGTAACTTGGAAGAATATAGATGAATATTTATCTTATTTCTGGATAAAAAATGATTTTCTAAACTTAAAAGCAATTAAGAAACTTACAGAGGAAAAGATTGATGAGTAAAATGAAGTATTTCTGTATGTCATAAACAAAATGAAGACAAATAACAGCTAACACATGTAAGAAATCGTGATTTTCATATACACTTGAAGAAAATAACAAAAGAGAAAACAGAAGTACTTAACAAAATATGAGCAAATATGAAAATTACTCTTTCTTTTGTAAAATAAGAAAGGCAAATTTTTAAAAATGGAAAATAAAGAAAAATTCATAAGCATTTTTCATAGAGCACATTTTAGCGAAGACTTTTAGCTAGTAATAATTAAGGCTGTTGGGAGTTCTGCAAGATCAGTGATTTCATGTACAATCTTTCTGCCAATAATTTAGCAATATCCATCAAGAGATAAAAATAGCCATATTTTTCAGACCACTATTTTTTTTTAACTTTTATTTTAGTTCTGAGGTTACATATGAAGGTTCATTTACATAGGTAAACACGTGTCATGGGGGTGTGCTGTACATATTATTTAATCACCCAGGTTTTAAGCCCAGTACCCATTAGTTATCTTTTCTGTTCCTCTCCTTCTTCCCCGTCTCTACCCTTAAGTAGACCCAAGTGTCTGCTGCTTTCTTTTTTGTGTTCATAAGTGCTTTCCATTTAGCTCCCACTTAAAAGTAAGAACATGCAGTTTTGGTGTTCTGTTCCTGTATTAGTTTGCTAAGGATAATAATGTCTAGCCCATTCATGTTCCCACAAAAGACATGACCTTATTCTTCTTTTATGGTTGTATAGTATTCCATGGTGTATGTGAACCACATTTTTTTACCCAGTCTGTCATTGATGGCGTTTGATGGGCTTTTAGGTTGATTCTCTGTCTTTGCTATTGTTAATAGTGCTGCAATGAACATTCACATGCATGTGTCTTTGTGGCAGAATGATTTATAGTCATAGGCGTATATACCCAGTAATGGGATTGCTGGGTTGAATGGTAGTTCTGCTTTTAGCTCTTTGAGAAATTGCCATACTGCTTTCCACAATGGTTGAATTAATTTTCATTCTCACCAACAGTGCATAAGTGTTCTCTTTTCTCTGCAACCTGGCCAGCATCTATTATTTTTTTTTGCTTTTTAGCAATAGCCATTCTGACTAGTGTGAGATGGTACCTCATTGTGGTTTTGATTTGCATTTCTCCAATGATCAGTGACATTAAGCTTTTTCTCCTATGCTTGTTGGCCGCATGCATGTCTTCTTTTGAGAAGTGTCTGTTCGTGTCCTTTGCCCACTTTTTAATGGGGTTTAAACCACTAATTTTTACCTGAGGATTTATCCTAATAGTCATGTGAACAAAGATTTATGTTCAAATTTGATCACATTATTATTTCTTACAGTGAAATATTAGAAATAACAATATTTAATAAAATTAGCTTATTATCAAATTAGAAAATTATGGTTCCACTATAGTATGGCCCGTCATACCACTATTAAAACCATGTTGTGATTAGTTCTTAGTGACTAGTGTTCAAATGTAACAAATAGTGTTTTAAGATAATGTTTTAAGTGTAGCAAGAGAGTATACATAGTTATTTATGCATAATTAACTCATCTGGTTAAAATCAATAATAAAAAAGGACTAGAAGGGTTAAGACAAATGTTCATGATGATATTTGGTGTTAGTGGGATCCTCTCTACTTTACAAATTATCTACAACAAACAGAGAGATAATAATGGGGAAAATGTATTTAAATAAGGAAAAGAAACAAAACAGGAAATACAGAGACAAAGAAAAAATGGATAAACCATTAAAAATGGTGAGAGGCTTATGGGTGTGACCTCAAATCTGAAGTAACGGTAGAGTTGGAATGGAGTTTAGAGCAAATAGAAATGTTGGAACAACTAGTGCTCATGGCCAGCTCCTTCAGAGCACTGATGCATATAGAACAGCTGCAAGGAAAGACCTGAGCTTCTCTCTCTTGTGATAAAAGTGAGTGTTTTTCTAAAACAAGCCAGTTCCTGCCAAAATTCACATTTTTATAGATGGCACATAGCTTTTCAACCTCTAAAATATTTTGGTGAAGTTGTTTTCAAAATAACAAATCTTCGAATTCAGTCTCTAATATTTTCTCTTTATTTTGTTTAAGTCCATGACCTTTCCAATTTATGCAATGTTATAATTTTGGGGGGGGCAGCAAAAGTAGATGTAATTTGTCTATTAGCTATTACTTTAATTTTATAGTCTAAATATGTGGAAGTTTCCAACTTTCTTACTTTGATTGCAGTTAGACTTTCTAAAATGCCTTAGAGGAGTTTGAAGCTCTCATTATTTTCTTTGAACACTTTATTTCCCAGGAAAGTAGATATTTGTATCCCTTGCCTGTAGAATCTGCTCTATGGTTAGGAGAATTTATGTCCCTAATTTTTAGTTCTCACTTGGATTTCTTGGTACTGAGCAAAGCCTCCTGAAGTCAGGCCTTTGAATACTTGTTCTCAGCATAATGGATGCCTGTCCACACAATCAAGTTCATTTTTTCAGCTTCGCTCTGCCTGCTCAAGTTACCCCAGAATCTTGATCCTGTTCTCTCTTGCTATAGCTTATCTACCACTATCTAATCTCATATTCCAGCAGTAAGTGATCACTTATGTAGTCTGGGTGGAAAAAAATGTTGTTTTCCTGACATTTCCAGCATATAAAATATACTGATATTTCCTAAAAAGAAATTCAGGAAAACAACATTTTGTTTAATTATGTTATGTTAAAACATAAACATAATTGCTTATGCCCAATAAACTTTTATAGAAGTGAAATATATTTAAAACTGTATTTTCCATTGAATTGTCAGAGCAACATTTTTTTTTTTTCTAGTAGAACATTTCTTTGCAGTTAGTCTCTCTAAGATTGCATTGGGTTCTCCATCAGCCCAGGGTATGAGATGCTGGTTATTGGATCTGCAAAGCATGACTGAGTCCCAGGGCATTAATCATTACGGCATATGTATTATTTTGCTGCTGTGCTCTGCTGAGCCAAGGAGATGATGCATATATATTCACACTCCTCCACTCTCACTTCCTTCTTCCATCTCTACTTTCTCCTGAAGGCAGTTTTGGCTGCCACCAAGTACTGTACCTAAATGCCAAATTTTCAAATGCAAATGCCTATTTACAGGAACATCTCATCCCTTGGGCCAGTTCATCTCTCTGTGGTACATACCTACCGGTAGTATAGCTATCACTTTGGCTGCTGCTTTGTAAGTATAAAGTCACAACCAGAATTGTAAAAATGCGAATTTAAAATTGGAATGTCTACAAGTAAGCTCAAATACCTTTGGAGTCACTAAGTTTGTTTAGAGGCATGGAGCTATATCAGCCTGGGACTTGAGTCCATGTCACATAAACCCCTCTGTTCCCTCTTGGAATCTGTTGCCATTAACCTGGGATGTATGTACTCTGCCACCATTACCTCTAGCTCTAGCACTCATCCATTTGTGTAGCAAATATAGAGAGAGTACCAACCATTGCCAGGCACTCTGCTAGGTGCTAGACATGTGCAGTGGGAAAGAGGAAAGAGCCTCTACCATGTGAGAGCTTATGGTCTAGTGGAAATGCAGACGAGAGAGCTAATTAAAATATGCAGTGTTAAGAAAAATCCTCTGTGCTGTAGTGGAACGCAGTCCACAGGAAGGACACTCAGATTACCCTTTAAAGGGAGTGATGAGGGAAATTTTCCCAGAGAAATAATCCAGAACTCAAAAAAGAAAGCCTTAAGCTGAGGGTCTTATGCTTCCAGATCTCCCTCCATGGGTTATAGTCGGATTCCAGGAGTGCCAGGGCGACAGAGCAGTAAATCTTCCAAACCAAGCTTGGCCAGGCTACAGCAAGCAATGGGGAAATACAAATCTTTAAGGTCTGTTTGCTCTTGGTGACGATGGCATCATTGAAATTTTGGGGGTGTATTCTTAGGGTCATTTAACACATGTTAATAAGAAAAATGTATTAAAATGTTTTTTTTTTCATGAGGAAAAACCTTGAAGATGCTTCCCTGGATCGAAGAACTATTCTGAGGTCTGACCACAAGTCTAGCTTCTCTGGAGGTTGGTTTGAGATCCAGTGGAGTGACCTCTGAGAATGGGCCCCACTAGTGAATAGCCTCATTAGAGAAGTCTGGATGGAGAAGGTTGAAGTGATGCTGCCATTTCTCCAGGATGCCTTCTGTAGATTTATTTCTGCTCTGCTGGGAAGCAGACTTCACTGACTCAGATTTTTTTTTTTTGATATTTTAAATTTTGAGATAGGGTCTTACTCTGTCACCCACGCTGTGGTGCAGGAGTGCAAACATGACTCTCCACAACCTCGACCTCCCAGGCTCCAGTGATCTTCCCTCCTCAGCCTCCTGTGTAGCTGAGACCACAGGCACCCGCCACCATGTCCAGCTAATTTTTTTTAGTTTTTGTAGAAATGGGGTCTCGCCATGTTGCCCAGGCTGGTCTCAAACTCCTGGTCTCAAGTGATCCTCCCACCTTGGCCTCTCAAAGTGCTGGGATTACAAGTGTGAGCCACTGTGCTGGCCTTCAAATTTCTTGAACTTTAGCATCCTCATGCTTGCCGTGATTGTTCTTTAGAGCTTGATTGATCAGTGATATCCCGGGTCCCAGATTGTTTCCCCCTTCTCATCATCGTTCTAATATCATTCCAAATGCCTTTATTAATTCTACTGCTACTGCTACTTCAAACTACTACTACGACTACTACTATTACGATGATTACTACTAAGTGTTTTGTTTTTGAGTGACTATATGGCAGGCACTGTCCTAGGCATTTTTTTTCATATCTTCAGAACAACGCTGCAAAAATAAATATTATTATCTTCATTTTATGGTTTAGGTTACTGAGGCTCAGGGAGTTTAAGAAACTTCAGTTAATGGAATAGTATTCTCAGCATACAGAACAAATATAAAACTTAATATTCCTTTTTTTTTTTTTTGAGACAGAGTTTTGCTCTTGTCACCCAGGCTGGAGTGCAGTGGCATGATCTCGGCTCACTGCAACCTCTGCCTATTGGGTTCAAGAGGGTAATTTTTGTATTTTTAGTAGAGACGGGGTTTTACCATGTTGGCCAGGCTGGTCTAGAACTCCTGACCTCAGGTGATCTACCCGCCTTGGCCTCTCAAAGTGCTGGGATTACATGCGTGAGCCACCATGCCCGGCCAGTATACCACTGTTAACACCAAACTTCCACTGAGCATAAACAGTGCTCAATACCCTTGATTTAGGAAACCTGTGCCAGCTGTGCTTCCTGGTACAGAGACGACTGGTAGCAACTTGACTGGAACAGCCAGACCAGCCCTGTGGCTTTGACGCTTATTGCAGGTTTCAAGGCAAGGGAAGGGTCGTCTTAAGGGCAGAGAGGCCCCTTGGAGGGGAGCACAGTGTGTCAGACTCCAGCGTCAGCAAGCAGTGAGGAGGGCTGACCACTTCATCTGAGGGCAGAAGAGTCACTAGGTGCTAACTTTCTGTTTTTTTTTTTCGTTTTTGTTTGTACTGACTGCGCGGTGTCAGTTGTTATGGGCTTAAGGCTGTTAATTCTTGGCAAAAAATAATCTGAAATTCTTTAGTTGAAACCATCCTTCTTGGGGACAGGAAGAGAAATTCTGGGATTATCAGATCAAAATTAACATCAGCAATCCCTTTTAAACCCTGCAATACACTGACCCTTAGCTATGCTATAGAAGTTCTATTACTCGAAAAAAAAATATTTATACCCCAAAAACTTTAACTTATGGTTTTTCTCTTTGCTGCAAAGTTAGAATTGCTTATTCTAGCTTTCCAATTGTTTAGATCCTGAATAAGTCAGGTTTGCATGAACTAATAAGCTTCCATTCCTCTGAAGTTCTCCACTGCATCCTGGGCTGTAGACACTATGTTAAACTGACAAACATACATGGCCCATGCAGATGAGCAGGAAATAATGCATAAAAATTCTAGTTTAAATTGTTACTCGCTACACTAGGCGAGAGGCTGTGAACTGGTGTATGTGCTTTGGCAGATGGGTAAGGAAGTGTGGAAATTTCTTACCTAGAGGGAATGAAGTTAGAGCAGGTTTCTTCTTGTTTCTCATCAGAGCATTGAAGAGATACTTTCAGTGGTGGAGTAGGAGATGTGCCCTGGAAGGCTAAGAAGGTGTGGTTAGCCCCAGACTATGGGCTAATGGGGCCGTATTTCTTACTTTGAAATAATATGAACCTCAGTGGCCTTTCTGTTGAAGTAGGCTGTGTGCTAATAACTTGTGATAAAAGGGTGCTTATAAGATCTCAAAAAGAGTCCTTGGCTTGTTGTTATCTGAAGATGCTTTCCTTTTCCAAAATGAGTGGGAGATGGTCTGGAAAACCTGGGGCTGACTATGTTCTATCAACATGAATTGATTATGTAAATCCTATGTACAACTTGTTTGCTGGTGATTTAAACCAGCATTTGAAAGTCCCAGCTAAGGGTTGTCACAGAATTCTTGTGGTGATTTTTTTCCTCTTCCAAGAACTTCATATAGAGTTAATTAGGAACTCTTCATGCCCTTGTACAATTCAATTCAATGCATCACTGAGAATTTCAAGTCTGCAATTTGTATAGCCCACTTTTCATATTCATTAAAATTCATATATATATATATTTCTTCATATTCATTGCACAGTGTTGGAATCAGAGAGATTTTGTTATTTAGTCAATCTCTTGGTTTATTTAATCTCAACGAGTTTATACCAAAAGGAATTTAAAGTGGCTAAGTTAATAAAATTCAACAAAGTATTTATGACCACACAGCACAATTTCTCTATTATTTGGAAGGCTTTTACTTTTAAAAAGTTGTGGAGGTAAAGAGTTTTCTTATATTTTGAGTAGGTAGTATCCTCAAGTCGAAGAAAACAAAAATCTTTTCCTCAAATTCCAGAAATTTGCATGAGGTAAAACACCTGGTTTGTAAGAAAAAAAAAAGAAAAATCAAGCCCAGACACGTTTACCAAACTGAAAGAATATTTCACATTTCTAAGATACTTGGGTGAGTTAAAGCAAACAGGAAACAGCAACAGAAGTCCCTGAATCAGAAAGGAACTTCTCGTTACTCATTTGACTTTGCAAGCAGAATGATGATGGCATTACCCTGAAATCTACAAAACTTAAGATAACTCCTGGTCAATTATGAAAATACTTATGGTTATGGTCTTCTGTTATGTAATCTCATGGGCAGTTTCACCTTCTCCATATCCCTTAGACTACTCCAACCCTTCATACCTTTATAACTAGATCATGTTTTGCCAACTTTTGAGAACACGGAACACTTTGGGGGAGAAGAAGATTGAATCACCCCACTCAATCTTTTAAGTGACATAGCCTACCCTATATAACTTGAACGGGCAAACACATGAAAACAAATTTAAAAATCGGTAATTCTTTTACATAATTGAGACAATGTCTAGTTTCTTAAAATACAGGAAGAAGCTAAACATGAGGTGTAAAAGTATTGTAAACACAACTTCCTCAGTCACGTATGGATGACAGTCATCTGTAATATGCAGACAACCTGCCACACCCAATGAACACCCTGAAGAGGGAAATGCAGAATGGGGAAGTGGGATGGAGGTTTTAATTTCGTGGTCTTTTGTGTTTTGGAAAATGTACGTCAATGTGGCATTTGCAGAAGTTATCACATTGCTGCAGAGCCAAATTACACCTTCCCTTGCCATTATATCTAAAATGCTGGTTCCTTTTTATCCTTTGATATAAAGAGAACAAAAGGTATATCTCCTTAAAGTAACAGTTGGATTTTGCCACTTGGGGTCCTGTGTCCACATGCCCTGCCAGTGCTCAGCAGCTCCAGGTTTCTTAGACACTTTTACTGATATTTATTGAGAGCTTAATATTGTGTCAGGTAGTCCTACAGCACCTTAATTTCCACAGAAATCCTATGAGGTTGGCACTATTTTTTACATAGATGTGAAAACTGAGACACAGAAAAAAAATGCATTTTTTCTCCAACAGCTTGGTTGCATATTGTCCTCAAGGGGTATCTGAAGTGTAGTCCTCATGGGGTGGCTGTGGGACTTGTTTAGCCTTTTTTCTCTTATTTTACCATTATTTTAAAACTTTAAACTGTTTTTGAAGTTATGAAGTAAATATGGGTATAAGACAAGGATTAGAACGTATGAAGAGCCAAATGGAAAGAAGTCTTCCTTCCCTAACACCCCAGGACTAATCCAGAGGTAGCTCTTTTAAATTTGAAAATAGAGGCATCTGTGAACATGCTTTTCTCCCTGAATTAATTGTAAGTTCTGAAGTCATACTATGTATACTGTTCTGGTTATCTACTGTTAAGTAACAAATGATCCCAACACTTAGTGGCTGAAATCAACAACATTTATTTTGCCCACAGATCTGCAGTTTGAACAGGTCTCAGCTGGAAAACCTCATCTTTGCTTCACTTAAGATCAGCTGGGGTGGTGCAGAGATTAAGGGCTGGAATCATATGAAGGCTCAGTTGCTCACACGTGCAGTGTTTGATGCTGGCTTTCAGCTTGGTCCACAAGTGACTCTGCGGCTGGAACAGCTTCACGTGGCCTTTCCATGGAGCTGCTTGGCTCTCTCAGAGTGTGGTGGCTGGGTTCTGAGCATCCCGAGAGAACTGGGCAGACACCATATTGGCTTTTATAATTTACTCTTGGGCAGTGTATGACATCATTTCTATAGTGGCCGCAGTCTTAACCAGAATCAACTCACGTTGTAAGGGGAGCAGGTGGGACGGGATATATTGATAAAAGCATCTCTTGAAAATATGATCTGCCGTAAGTATCTTTTTATCTCAGGCATATCCCTAACAGACCACAGCTTTATCCTACAGTTTTGTTTACAGTAGGTGCTCAATGAATGTCCAGGTCTTTGAATTGTGAATCAGGTTTAAGAGGAGGCAGCTCTATGAACTGAGGTGACCTAAAAGGGGAGGGGAGGTGCTGGCTCTTACGAGAGTGGGATCCAGAGTGTAAAACCCCAACAGGGACAATTGCTAGGGGTTGCTAGAAAAAGTGCTTCTGAAACAATTCCCCTGGGGTAACTAGCAGATGTCTTTGAGCTGTTTTCTTTGTCCAGGAAGTTTCTGGGAAGTGCTGTTTTGATTGTGAAGGGAAATCAAGGCATGGTGCTAGGCTGAGCTTCTGGTGAGTAGGTACAGTTAAACTGTGCATCCTCCAGAATCCAGTTAATGTTTGAAGCCCTTCCCTTTGTAGTGAAGCTCACCCAAATTGTTCAATAGCCTTGCATGGTCTACAGTCATTAGATTAGTATGAAGGTAAAACTGGGTAGAAGAAATGAGATCCGAGAGTGGAGGATGTGTCTTGTTTGCTCTTAGATCTGATGTTAACAAATATCATAGATGCCCATCGGAGCAGGGCCTGAACAACTGGCATCATTGATGTTGGCCCTCTGATGTTGAAACTAGGCCTGTAACACCAGCTGAGGCCTGCTGTTGAAGAACACATCTGAGCAAGCATAGCAAAGTAGGCCATGCGTATGAGTGATGTGGAGACAGGATGGAAGGTCATACTCATGGATTTGTTTCGGAACTCCTCCTCATTATGTCTTACTGTGTATTTCTCATTCCTCTGTATTCTCCTCTGTACTGTCTTTCTTACTATCACACTCAGTTTCCAAGTCAGCTGTCAACCTCCTCCACTTCCTGGATAGTGATTCACTTGTTCTCTCCTGGCATCACATCACTTTGACTGGTAGCCCAGAATCAGACCAGCCTGGCCCTGGCAATAACTCAGTCCCCGCCATCACACACATGCATTCCCTCATAGGTCTTCCCTCATGGGGGTCTTAATTTGGCCGTTCAAGCTCCAAGGGCTCTGGTCTCCTTCTCAGTTTGGCCCCAATAGTGTTAGAGTAAATAATGGGTAATAATGTGTTCACAGGGCTTAGCATCAGAGACACAAATGAAAAAGAGCTTCTTGTGCTCATATTTAAGTGTATTTGAAAAAGCATTTATCAGAGGGACGAGGCTAATATCGTTGGCTAAATATTTCCAGCTACTTATAGGAGCCGTCTGCCATGCTACCTACACTGTTTTCTTCACTCAAGCAGGTATCCATAGCATTGACTAACTCTGTTTTCCTTTTAATATAGTTTATGACTATTCTAAATTATTCATTTGAACAGGTCCTTAAAGGCGCACCTCCAGCTGCCTCCCCATTGCCATCCAAGTGCTTCTCGTACTCATAAGATTCAGTGGTAGAGAATTACTTCATGGTAACCACATGGGGGTTACCCGATAGAGGAAGAAGAAGCAATTGGAGTGAATTTCATGACAGCCTTTTGGTGTTCAGGCCAGATTCCCTGATGGGATATTGGTCTGAAGAGATGGTCAGACCCTTCATTTCCTAGTTGAGCTCAAGATGCGTATTTAGTGTGGCTTTCAGAATGATTGTTTTTGGAAAGCTATGAAATGTTGGTACTTACGACTTTCCATTGTCAATGGCTTCTGTAGTGTGGAATAAAGAAATAATTAGATTTCCCAGTGTGTCAAGGTTTTCATGACTTAATTTTTGGACCTCAGAGGTTGAACACTGTTTGTTAGAGCTTGGCTGCACTGGTAGTAATGAAGTTAGGGTGACATAACAGAGCAAAATTCTTAGGTTCCCTGCCATCGCTGCTTGTGGTAGCATCATCCTCCCTGGTCCCCAGGATGGTTCAGAGTTGCAAGCTCCTCTCCTATTGCTCTTTATGCCTAGGGGCCACAACTTGCTTATCTCTCTTCGGTGCTTCTTGCTTCTACACTGTGCATTTCTTACCCACGGACACTGCTCTAGTACAAGGTTTTTTGTTTGTTTTTGAGATGGACTTTTGCTCTGTTGCCCAGGCTGGAGTGCAATAGAGCAATCTTGGCTCACTGCAACCCCCGCCTCCCAGGTTCAAGCGATTCTCCTAATTCAGCTTCCCAATTAGTTGGGATTACAGGTGTGTGCCACCACACCTGGCTAATTTTTGTATTTTCAGTAGAGACAGGGTTTCACCTTGTTGGTCAGGCTGGTCTCAGATTCCTCACCTCAAATGATCCACCAGCCACACCTCCCAAAGTGCTGGGACTACAGGAGTGAGCCACTGTACTTGACCTCTAGAACAAGCTTTACGTGACTATTCCTAAGATGGTGGCACTACTAAACTGGTATTCAGCTTTCTTCAGTTATCTTATAAGATAACTTATAAGTGGTGGCTTATACATTGTCCTATAAGCCACTGCCTTATATTTTCCTAAAATTCCCATTTGGTAACTTATGCCTTTTCTCAAAAAGATTGGCAATTCCTCTTTGATAACTGAATCAAGTCCCATGTATTCATCATAGTAGATAAGGGACCTCACCCATCCAGCCCCAGTGAGGCACTCGGTAGTGGTCACTTATGCAGCTGCCCACGCTCCTCCCCATCAGCCTTGTCGCTGACCTCTGATAGTTCTCCCTGTTTTCTCCCCTTAATGACCCTCATCTTCTCATTCACATGTGAAATGCTGGTTCTTTCCTGGGACCATTTTTGACGTGAAATTGTACTGATTCTCTAAAGTTATCTTTCACCTTCAAAGGCAACTTCTGCTCCCATCTGAAGAGGAAATGAATGTCTCTGTTCTGTCCTTTGAATTGCTTTGTGTTGTTTTCTGTCTTGTACTCTGTAGAGGTGGACACGTTGAGTTATTTTGCTAGACTGGAGGCTCTTGCAGGGCAGAGGCTAGGTTTTGCTCATTTCAATATCACGTTCTCCCACGCTTAGATACAGACACATAGTAGGCCTTTGCTACGTGCTGTTGATTTGAACAGAATATTTGCAGATTCTCTCCAGGAAGTGGTTAATTTTAATCTAGACCATCAACTCAAGTTTTTGTGTCTATAAAATATGTAAAGCAAATATGATAAAAATGTATGTCTGATTAATTTGATGTCCAATTATTCTGATGATATTTCCTAAATTAAAAAATTAAAATGTGATTTCATAAAGGATTTTAAAACATATAATTGACAAAGGACAACAGGACAATTCCTCAAAATTGGATAGATTAAATTTGATTCCTTTTATATGTTAGCACTAAACAACTAATGACTCTTATAGATGCAAAAATATATAGTAATGCCAATGGTTGTTTACTCAATATGCTGGCAGGGGGAGACTTTAAATATTTTGATATATGTATCTCTTTAGTCTTTTAAAGAAAGCATACTTACATTTGCCTTTATAAAAACTTGTATAAATGTAAGGGGTACAAGTGCAATTTTGTTACATGTATATATATCATATGCCTTTATTTTCCTCATCTCTTTTTAGAAGTGAGCTCTATCACACAGTACATTTATGAGAAGAGGAACCAGCAATGTTTCTTTCCCTCTTCAACTATACTAACAAGATCCATCTGATGTGTAAGCTAGTCTGGGAATTAGGGGCACAGAAAATTGCATATTAAAGTCATAAAACTTTTTTTTTTTTAAGAAAAGCTCTTTCTGTGATTTGTTGATCCAAATCTTTCTTCTTTTGTATTAAAATGATAATGTTGAGAATTGATTCTCTTTGCACCTGGTAACAATATTTTAGTAAGCCTCTTTTCAGTTTTGAATAGTTTGTCATTTTTCCATGAATACCTTCATGTCATATATACTTGGCTTTTTTTTTTTTTTGTAGTGCTTTTATAATGGGCCTGCTGTTCAGTCCTCACCACACACTTAGCTACTTCTTTTGGGTGCTTGGGTGCAGATCTTCCTTTGAAGCCAGTGGGAACTATGTGCACAGATGAAATGTGTGGTAGGAAGGGAACATTTCCCACCTTCTCCTTTCTCGGGCTCTTTCCTCTCTGTGTGACAATGTTTTCCACTCCTCTGTAGATAAGAATCTTTTTGTAAATTTTCTATATTTAACACCAAGACTATATGCTGGTTAAGCAACATCAGCCATTCTCACCACATCCACTGAGATTAAAAGCGAGTCAAAGGCAATTAGGTTACTCTGGCAGGAGCTGTGGCCCCGTAAACTGATGATTTTTGATAGTCTCTTTCAGCATGTTCTCTTCTGCAAATGCTAGGATTCAGACTAAGGGAATTTCCATTTTGCCTCCCCCTTTAAAAAGAGAGAGCGCAAATAAGATATATATTTTTTAATGCATTCTTGATACTTTCCTTGGCTTTTTAGTACCAGGTGGGTGCTCGGTGTTACCTCTCAGTTCTCAAGTGTGGTCACTGGATTTCATCTAACCCTCTTCCCCAGAAGTCTTGTGTAACACTGACAAACTTCAGAAGAAGACCATCTACAAATTCCCTTGACAATCCATGGTGATGTTGAATGGTCTTTCCTTTCAAGAAAGTGCCACCTTAAGTGATTGCTTGAAGAGAAATAACCAGTTGCTTCTAACCTGGAGGTCTGAGGAGTGCCCGGTCTGCTGTGTCCTGTACTCCTTTAGATAATCAAAAGACTCCACAGGCCAGTCCTTGCACTGACCTGACCACTCCAGACCCTGTAACTGAGGTCTTAGCTTCTTCTTGGTTTCCTTCTCTGAATTATCTTCCAGATCTCTACAACCTAGGAAAGGCTAAAATTGAGGCTCTCTTTACCCTAAAAGTATTTCCCACATTTAAGTTTTTCCTACATGAAGTAAACTCAATGGGGGAAGTTTGCTTTCACCAACCAGCTCCATTCCAGCTCTTTCAGGTCTGAAATTTAAGGATCTGGAAGGGACACTCCAGAGACTTTTTAACTAAAGGAAACTAAACTTTTAACTAAAGGACATTATTTACTTTTAACTAAAGGAAATTCTTAGTTTTAACTAAAAGAAATTCTTAGTTTTAACTAAAAGAAATTCTTAGTTTTCCAGTGTATTTTCTTATACGCATGGGATTGAACACTTGAGGACAAGTGAAAAATGTTCTTTAAATATTCAGATATAAACCACACTTACTACTAAACTAATATAAAGGACTCTCCTGCACCATGAAGAATAATTTTGTTTTAGAATAACAAAACAAAATTTTGTTTGGAATAAATTGCCAACAGTAATTTACGTTTACTTACTTATTTAGGATAATTTCCCATGTGTTCTTCGGCAAACTGAATACTCTGTTATTACCTAAGTTTCCTTGTCTGTAAAATTAAGTAGAGGGAGTTGATTGTCCCAAAGATGTTTTCAACTATAATCATATTTTTTGATTTTGTGATGTTAGATAAACTTCAGTATTTTCAGTGTGGATAGAAAGATGATTAGAAGGGTCAGCTGGACAGAAAGACATAAAGTACAGAGGTCAAAGTAATTTGGGAGTCAAATTGGATCCTCTCTCTTCCTCTGAAGAAGTGTTTGAATGACTCATGAAGAGCCTCCAACCTTCTCCCCTCCTGCTGCTTGTCCTTCTTTCTCTTCTTCTTTGTCCTTTTGTTTTCCTCTTCTTCCTCCTTATGCTCCTCTATTTTCTTCATTCTTTCCTTTTTTTGGAGATACTTGCTCTGTCACTCAGGCTGGAGTGCAGTGGCACGATCGCAGCTCTACAACCTCCACCTCCCGGGTTCAAGTGATTCTTCTGCCTCAGCCTCCTGAGTAGTTCGGATTACAGGTGTGCATCACCACACCTGGCTAATTTTTGTATTTTTAGTAGAGATGAGGAGTTTTACCATGTTGGTCAGGCTGGTCTCCAACTCCTGACCTTGTGATCTGACTACCTCTGACTCCCAAAGTGCTGGAATTACAGGGGTGAGCCACCATGCCCAGCCTTTTTTTTGAGGCAGGATCCCGCTCAGGCTGGAGTGCAGTGGCATCTATCTGCAGCATCAACCCTTGGGCTCAAGCAGTCCTCCCATCTTGGCCTCCTAAGAGGCTGAAACTAAAGGCACATGTCACCACATCTGGCTAATTTTTAATATTTTATAGATATGGGGTCTCACTATGTTGCCATGGCTGGTCTTGAACTCCTAGAGGCAAGTGATCTTCCTGTCTCAGCCTCCCAAAGTGCTGGGATTACAGGTGTTAGCCACTGTGCCTGGCCAGTGCAATGGATTTTTATTAGTTTGATATATTTATTTTATTTTTCAATGAAAGTCCAGTTACCATGATTAAGCCTATATTCTATCTCCTTTGCTACCCCATCCCACATAACTAAGCGCCAAAATTGTCTTAGATTTATTTAATTTCAAAGAACGGGAGAAAGGAAATCAGTAGTTCATTTAGTGCTATTTTTTCTTGGATATTTTGCATGTACCTGAAGAATGATTTTTTTTCATGTATGTGAAGAGCATTGACCTATTTTTGTTGTTGTTGTTGCTTTCCTATCATTATGTTTTTGTATTGATTTTTTTTTTTTTTTTTTTTTTTTTTGGTCAGAGAAGATTTCAAGCAATTTGGAGAAGGTCTTAAAGTCATTCAGTCTTTAAAAAATTTGTCCTGCAAGTACTATGAAATACATCTCTATATATTCATTTTTGAATTGATGAACAGATGATAGGCAGTAGGCAGCAGGATTCATTATTAAACAATTCTTGTGTTAGGCTTCAGAAAGCTTAGCAATCGGATCTGTAGTACATGAAAATAAGTAAGAAAAGAGCAAAAACAGATATATGCATGAGAATTTGGTCTCAAGTCAGAAAATAGCCAACAATTATTTTTACTAGGACTTTTTTTTTTAAAAAAGTAAAGCTAGAAAGTGGTAATATTTGATACCGTTATGAACAAATTAACTAATTATTTTATGTTTTATTGAAAAGTTTCTGCTGTCTTATGCCATGTTGAAAATTTTAGAAGTTAGTTGAAGGAGAATAAGGATGATTGAAAGTTTGGAAGACTGAATTTATGAAAAGAAAATTTAAAAAGGCAAAGTTCTGACTGGGCACAGTGGCTCATGCCTGTAATCCCAGCACTTTGGGAGGCCAAGGTGGGCAGATCATGAGGTCAAGAGATTGAAATTATCCTGGCCAACATGGTGAAACCCCATCTCTACTAAAAATACAAAACAAGCTGGGCATGGTGGCGTATGCTCATAGTCCCAGCTACTTGGGAGGCTGAGGCAGGAGAATCACTTGAACCCAGGAGGCGGTGGTTGCAGTGAGTGGAGATGGCGACACTGCACTCCAGCCTGGTGACAGAGCAAGACTCTGTAAAAAAAAAAAAAAATCATCTAATGATGATCTTCCAGTAGAGGTAGTGTGGTTTGGTGGGAAGGACAGCAGTCTGGGGAACAGAAAGCCAGTGCCTAATCACAGCTACTCCCAATAATCCTGTGTAAAACTGTCCATATTTGTCAAATGAGGGCAATGTATTGAGTGATTTTTTAGAAGTCTTCCCAGCTCAAACTTTATAATGGCTTTTTATCTACCAAGAATATAAAACAAAAAGAAATGTGCAGAGTGTATTGAGTTGGCCTCATTAAGGAAAATAAAAAAGACATAGCATTTTTACATGTAGGGTTGAAACACTCATAGAATTTGGGAAATTTTATTCAATTTACAATATTGACATTTGAGTTCAGTGCTTCTCTTCTTTTCTTTCCCTTTGCAAAGCCCACTGTGTCTTGCTTGGTCTTGGCAGTGTTCAAGCTCTGGGAAAGAAAAAAAAAGAAAATAGAAAAATTAATGCAAGTACAATTTCTTCTGGGGAGTCCACTGGTTTCCTCTCAGCTTGCCCTACTTTTTCTCAAACTTGACTTGCATACCAGTTTGTTGTGTTTCTTTGCAAATCTTGTCAGAGTTGTTGCAAAAAGAAAAAAGTTCAAGAAAAGAATGAGAATTACAAAACTAAATAAAATTGACAGGCTACCAGTACTTAAAAGCAAAATAAGAGTGAATTCCCCTCTCCACCCAAGTCCTTCAGGAGCCCATGGAAACAAGTAAATAATTAACTACTTTCACTTGAAGTATGACAAAGAGGACCTCTGGGTTTGTTGAGCAAGCACTAGATGATCTTCAGCGTCCTTTGTGGTCCAAAGGTTCCATAACACGATTTCTGCCCTCAGGGAAATCACATTTCAAAAGTGGGAGAAAGGGAAGTTTTAGACTAAGCTAGCCTGGTTCATTTGAAAAATGACAAAAGCTATTTTACCTCTGAGTGTGTCTCTAAACACCTCCTGCATTCCATACAAATGCAATTATTTTCTCCCCTGGGGAGTTCACTGGTTTAGGTGAGTTTTTGTTTTCTGGTTACTTTGGAGAGTGAGCCATGTTTCAAAAGCTAAGCCATTAAGCAAAGAATAGCAAGCCATAAGCAAGGGACACAGTGGAGAGTGAAAAATCTATAATCGTCTATGCACTTATGAACTATTTAGTATTTAAGAGAAGTTTCACTTTTTGAAAAATTCAAAGGCATAAGTATAGTATCAGTTTTCAGTAGTTGGAAAACAAATCAAAGTTAATCGTAATAAACACTATTGATCGTGGAATCCTTGCACTTTAGAAAGGATTTCTAAAGCATCTATTAAAAAAAAAAATCTCCTCTAAAATCCAGCTAATAAATTGGCTTTTGAATTCAGGGAAAGAGGGGACTCAATACCTTGGCCAAAAGAAAAAAAGAAAACGAAAATCACTCTGCAACCCACTTGTTTTGAGTGTAAAGCCTTGGGTCTGTTTTCCAGGTTGAAGAGAGAAGGAAACATTCCCTATATGGTTATGCATTTGTATTTAATGTATACAGAATTTTGGTGAGGTGTTATAAATTAGACAAAAAAGAAAGTGTATTTTACCCTTAGATAGCAATTACTTAAGGGGATACAATACAGCAGCTTAAGAAGGACTAGAAACTATTAACAATCTGCTTGTCACTGAGTCAAAGCGTTGTCCTACACACTTATTATGGAGTTGAATATCATATCATAGATAGGAGTGACAGATCTATACAATCTGGCTTTTCCTTCATTCAGTTTCTTAACCTGTGGCTAGAAGCCAGGATATATTTTGCTGTCTTTTTTCCTCCCTCCACACATGCTCTGGTGAACAGCTGTTATGTTTTTCTTTCCTTGCTTAGCCATGATCAATGTACTTTTCTGAGTCCTAGTAAGAATTTTAATCAGTCCTGGCCAGTAATTACTCTTTCCAGATGTAAATTTCTTACACATACTTCATTTTTATTCTTCTCCAGTGTTACAAAGAAGGGTGAAATTCTCTCTGTTACAGAGCTTGTACCATTAGCAGGAAGGACGTAAATTGCTTCCCTCAGTCCTCCTGTAAAATGGGTGAGGGCATCATTTTCTGATACTGCTAATCTAAACCAGTGGTATTTTGGTGATTGCATCTGCTTTGGTTTTTCTCCTTCCCTGACCTCAAGAATGTTGAGTGTTTCATTATTTCCACATTTGCACATGTTCTACCTAGTGTAAAGAAGACAAATTAGTCGGGAACAATAGCTATTGTACCTCCCAATACATTCTGAACATGCCCGCATACATCTACAAAACTTTTGAGTGTTTCACCCAATGAGGGCATGAAATAGTTTAGAATAAGAGTTTTTAATTTTGGTCATTTTTATCTGCTTTGACTTTCTCCATATCATCTCAGAAATCATTATGTGACATTCAATCAACAGAATTATCTGCTCAAAATATTTTATTTATTTAACTTATATTTATGCAATTTTTACATATCATGGATATGTAATATATAATGAGGTTCTTGTCTTAATAGGGGAATGCCAGGCAAACAAATAACTGTAATGGATGCTGACATGTCAAAAGCTATGTGAGTAGGGCAAAAACTAAATCTTATAGGAGTTCAGGAGGGGCAAGGAGACATTTCTGGTTGCTGCCATCAGGGAATACTTCAAAGACGAGGTGGCATTTGAACTCAGCTCCTAAGTAAATAAAATTTCAACAAACAAAGATAGGGTGGAGTACAGATTGGTCAAAGCATACAAAATTTCAGTTAGACAGGAAGAATAAGTTCAATAGACCTATGGTACAACACAATAACCATAGTTAATGACAATGCATTGTTATCACTTGAAAATGGTCAAAATAGTATATATTAAGTGTTCTCATCACAGAAGAAGAATGTGTGAGAATGCATGTTAATTAGTTTGATATAGCTATTCCACAATGTATATATATTTTAAAACATCATTCTGTATACCATACATATATAAAATTTTTGTCAATTTAACAAATAAAAAAGAAGAGGGTAACAAATAGAAATGGGGAGAATGGGGAGGGAATTTAGAAAGAGAGAAGTTTAAACAAAGATGCAGAGATATGATCATGCTAGATGAATTGTCAGGATGAAGGCTGTCAGATCTTGGAGCAGGGAGCCAATGTATTTAGACTAAAAGCTAAGACTGGAAAAATTATAATTTTAAAATTATACCTGTTTTTCCAGTAGACAATTTCAAATGCAAGGCTAAGAAGTTTAAACTTAATTCAACAATTATGAGAACTTGGCACTATGAGATTGGAATGGTTTGGAAGACCGTATATTGGAGACCAGTGGCCATTTATTTTGTTGTGTTGAGGACTGAGCATTGGCCTCGACTAGGAAGCTGCACGTGGTCATGGAAAAGAAGACAGAGATATCAGACATTCCAGAGGCAGAAGTAACACAATGGGAAGTCCAATTGAATAGAAAAAGAGAAGTCTGAGACAAATGAGATGGGAGCTGTGTTCCTTCCTACAGGATTGTTTTGGTGAGTCTTGTTCTTTCACTGCTTCAATGTGTGCATATCTTAGAGTATGGTGCAGGCTGTGTAAACTGCACTCTTCATTCTGAATGCTCATCTGCTCCAACTTTACATTTCTGAAATCAGGATACTTCTTATGATCTATAGATATGTTTAATGTAGAAATTTTTCTTGAAAGGCAGTTAGTAAATCAATGGTGGATATTTTAATTGATGATACCTTATCATCAAAGAAATAAAGTGTACTTTACTTTATTGCTGTGTTTGGGTTTTGCTTTTGAAACACATTTATTATTTTGGTTTTTGTTTTTCAAATAAAATTATTCTACAGTCTTGTAATTAAGCGAAACAGCCTAGAATGCATAAATTACATTTAAATATTAAAAACACAGTAAATATTATCCAACAAACGCCTACATGGGCCAGAATAATGAATCACTGCAAAAGTAAGTCAACTGTCAGAGCTTTGGGCAGATTATGAATGTATTCATCAAATGTTTACTGATTAGCTCTTATGAAAAAGCCACTTTTCTAAGTGCTAGAGGGACAAAAAAATAAATGAGAAAAGAATTCTGTCTTGGAGTTGGGGGTGGAGAGGTGGAGCTCCCAAGAAGAAAAGACAGGTATACATACTTTATTTTTAGATGGAATTTCACTCTAGTTTTATTTGTCAATTTAACAAGTAGCAAATTTGCACTCCAGGCCAGCGTGCAATGGTGCAATCTTGGCTCACCGCAACCTCCGCCTCCCGGGTTCAAGGATTCTCCTGTCTCAGTCCCCCAAGTAGCTGGGATTACAGGCACGTGCCATCATGCCTGGATAATTTTGTATTTTGGTAAAGATGGGGTTTCTCTATGTTGATCAACCTGGTCTTGAACTGACCTCAGGTGATCCACCCACCTTGACCTCCCAAAGTGCTGGGATTACAGGTGTGAGCCACTGCACCTGGCCAGGTATACATAATTTTAACAGGGCAAAATGTGATTTATTGTAAGAGAGATCCTCAAGTTGTGCTTCAGATTATTTGAAGCGGGGATGCTTATGTTTGCTTGGGAATATCAGACAAGACTTCAGAGAAGATGTGATATTTAAATTGGGCCAGGGAGAGTGGGAAGAATTTCTGTAGACAGAGGTCAGAACCTGGAAATGACCATGTGTGTTTATGGAACAGAGTAGTCCAGAGTAGCTGGGGTGCAAACTATGAGAAGTAACCATGATAATTGTAGGAAGCAATTGTTGAGCAATTACATGAAGCAGTTGTTGAGCAATTACCCTGTGCCAGGCACTATTGTGTTGTGCTTGAAGTGTTATTGGTTCCATTTTATAGATGAGGATGTGGAGGCACAGTTAAAAACTTGTGCAAAGGGCTAAGAGCCCAAGCATCACCAGTAGGCTTTACTTCTTTAGTCAGCAGAACGCATGTAAGAGCACACACACAGCAATGTTCAGCTATGAACGAATGCTGAACATGGGTCAGGGGAGGTGTTGTAAACTATGTGAAAGGGTTTGAAGTTTATTCTGTAGCTGAAGTGACAGCATTTTCTAGATTTGGAACACTATGTCACTACCATTATGATGTGTATTGCACAATTGAACCATAATGGTCTTTAGTAATATGGTACCAGGGAAGTGTAGGTTGTGTGTCAAATTCTAGCATCTTTCAGGGAACATTTAAACTCCTAAATTTTCACAAGACTTTGCATTCTCAAAGATCTTTTCTATTTCCTATGTCATTTATGTTGATCCTCATAATGATGTGGCATTTCTTTCTTTGTTGGTTATAAGGGGAAATGTACCCCAAACTGGCCCTGATTTTCTCAAAGCTCTATGGCTGGTGGGTAGTGAAACCAGAGAAAGAAACAAGATCTTTGGAAACTAGATAATTTCTACTGTCTTCTACTTAGTCCTTGGTTCTTTCTTCTGTTTACTGGTTTTGTCTGAACAATCCCCCTTTTTACAATCAGGGGTATAAATGAACATGCATATGAGAAATGATAGGTTTGCTTGACACTGGAAGTCAATTCTCCTAAGTAGAAGATAGTATTCTTACCAATCAAGAGAAATGGACCATTCTCTGGCTGACACTAGCCAAAGCAGGAGATCAAGTGTTTCCCTAGTAGCTTCTGTACATTTCCATTGATGCGCAGGGAGCAGTCCTAGCAGGCTGCCTCTGGAAACTCAGTGTCTGGGCTTCATGGCAATTCCCCTAGGCTTCTCTTTCAGGAACTAGGCCAGCTGTCCAATTCTCTTGGGCAAATCATTCATTCCACAACCTCTTCCCTGTCCCAGCTTATTAGTAAAATAAGATGTTCACAGAATGCTTGGCTAAAGAGCAAGTGTAACTCTTTCTCAATTCAACATGATTTTTTTTTGCTATGTATTTATTTGTAAAATTTCAATGCTTATTTCAAAGATCTTCCACTCTATTTTGAGTCAATATCCAGACCAAGGAAGTACTGGGTAATTATCTGTTCTTGGGATTGACAGCACATTCCACTTTTAATATGGTCTTAAATATCTCTAAATGTAAGGAAGAATGAATAACATATAAATTTCCTAGGGCTACCATAACAGATTACCACCAACTTAGCGGCTTAAAGTTTATTTTCTTACAGTTCTAGAAGTTAGAAGTTATAAATGAAGGTGTCACCAGGGCATGCTTCCTCTGAGACTCTGCACAGAAGCTTGATTCCCTCTTCTCTGCTTCTAGTGGTGGCTGTCAATCCTTGGTGCCCTTTGAGTTGCAGCTACAAAGTTTACAATCCCGAATATGCCTCTGTCATCACATGGGGTTCTTCCTGTGTGTCCATCTTTACATGGTATTTTAACCTTCTTATAGGACACCAGTCATATTGGATTAGGGTCCACCCTAATGACTTCACCTTAAAAAGACCCTATTTCTAAATTAGGTTACTCTTACAGGTACCAAGGGTAAGGATGTCAATATATCTCTTTAGGGGGACACAATTCGGTCCATAAAACATAGAACCAATAATTGACAATCTTCCTTTTATTATGGTTAGTTACATACTTGTCATATCTCTTTCTCAAGATTGTAAACTTCTTAGGCATATGAGCTGAGCTATAATAGAAGAAGTAATTTGATCCTCTTTGGTAAATCCATAGTATTGTTAGAATTATTGTTTTAATTGTAATCATATAAAACTTATTTTGTCAGTCTCTGTCTTTCCTACTGGATTTTTTTTCCCCATGAGGGCAGGGATCTGGCCCATTTTTACATTCTCACAGGGTTAGCACAATTAACAGGAGATAGTATTGAAGAGTGGCTAACCTTGTTACATTTGGAAATGATGATATGAATTCTAATTCTGACTGTTCTAGGTCTCAGCTGTTAGCCTTAGGCAAGTGTGTTGACTTCAGAATCTTCATCTGGAAAGAATGATAAATACTATATTCTTCCTAGAGTTTGTAAGAAATTAGACACATTTTGCATATTGCCTA